>JAAWXA010000022.1:3477006-3490298 GCA_038090715.1 Florisuga fusca
GTGTGTGTGTGTGAGGGGGGGGGGAGGCTCCTCCGCTGTGACCGGGTTCGTGTGCCCGTCTGACACCGAAAAAGGGCCCTTTGCCGCATCGACGGCGTTACCGGGGAGAGCTCCCCCGAAGGGAGGGTCTCGGCGGGCCCGGTGCTCCCCTGGCCTCTCCCCTGGCGTGTGCTTGAATTTCCAGTGCGGCTGCAAGTCTGAAAAACAGAACAAAACAAAAAAACAAAGAGTTTCAGGCTGAGTCCAAGAAAGACTTGCTTTTGTTGCACGAAGACCTCCACTTCTGCGCTTTCCTTGCCCAGAAAAGCCAAATTGGATAGGACAAGCAGCTGGAGAAAACAGCTCTTCAATTGTTTGGTTTCTTTTTATTGTTCAGTGTGTGGCCTTCGGCCTTGTGTCTGGCAGTTTTTAGTGCTATGAAGACAACATCATTCCTCCCCCTGGGGGCTTTTCTCTGGCATCTCCTCACTATAATATTGGACTGCTTTACAAACAGGAAAATTTATGTTCCCAGTGCTCCCGTGTGAGGGCAAGAGATAGTATCATGAATGGCTGATCCACCAAGTTCAGATGCGCCTGAGATGAAGGACTTAAGCCTTTCAAGGCACTTTTGCCCTGTAATATTTTAAAGCAAAGTGCCCCCTGGCTACTGTTGGGCAGACAGAGCTCTTGGCAGTCATGCTCCCAAAAACCAGGGTACTTTTCAGCAGTCACTATCTGCTCAGCTACCACCAAAATAAGCACACCAAATACTCACAAGAGTGACTCTTGCAAATGTATCAAACAAAAGGGTGTCTACTGGGGAGGTGGGATATACCACGAGGTCTATAAAACCCTGAAGGAGGTCAAGGAACCATCATTTACTATCTTCCACAGTCCAGTGGGTATGTGGGTGGCAAGGTTAAACCAAGGAAAAAAAAGCTCACACCATGTGTGAGTGAGTAGTGGAAGTCATCGGCCTCAGTACTGAGGAAGATGAACTCACTTGCAGACCCAGAAAGAAATAGAGCAAAGTCCTGAAGCACCCTTGGATGCTGCTTTTTGGCTCATGAGCTGCTCAAACCACAAATTAATGGGAAAGTGGGAGGTTTGTTGTGAAAGGTGTAGGCTTATTCTTGACTCTTTCCTGTACTTTTTTCTCCACAGCCCACTGCTGGGCATGGTGGTGGGGCACAAGGAGCCTCAGCCTCAGCATGTACTGCAGTCCCTGTATCGAAACCAGCCTCCAGTATTTCCAGATAGAGCACTGAAGAGTGACTGAGTTGTTGCTGCAAGGGGACAGCCAAGTTCCATCCCCAGCCCCGTCCAGAGTGGAAGAGGAAAACCAAACATGTGAAGCCAATCCCTCCTTATTATAATCTTTTTAATCTGTCTGCCAAATGAATGTGATTAAAATGAAAGGTGAAATTAGTGGGAATGATAATATTTCAATTGAGTCTAATAGTTTTGCTCACATCAGTGTGTTTACTGTTATTAAAACATAGGCATAAGTGCTTGTAATGTGGCCAAGGCCACTGGGGTGCCAAGAACAGGGTCGAGCCAGGTGCGTGGTGGATGTGTGCCAGCCCAGCGCCCTTGGCACCGTGGAAAGGTGGAAGCTGGAAGCTGAGCACCTCTACCCGAGCTTGGCATTAATCATTTCAGGGGCTAATACCCTGGGCAGGGAATGCTCACCTTGTGCTTCCACAACCTGAGCTTCTCCCATGGCAGTTCAGGTGTTCACTCTCTCCTCCCTTCCCTCCCAAGGGTTAGAGCTTGCTGAAGTGCTCACCTTCCCTGCTGTGGGCCTGATCTCCTCCTCTGGGTGATTTCCCCCTTCCTGTGTTCAGGGTGAGCTCATCCAGGGAGGCAACCTTTTGGAAAGTCCAGCCATGGACCAGATTAGCACCTGCATCTGTCTTAAAATCCTGCAGCAGCAACAGTGTGGAAAAGCCCGTTTTTCTGAGACGCTTTGATTTAAGTGATGATTAAAGGAGTGGAACATCTCCCTTATGCGGAAAGGCTGAGGGAGCTGAGTCTCTTTAGCTTGGAGGAGACTGAAGGGTGACCTCATTAATATTTATAAATGTGTTAAGGGCAAGTGTCAGGAGGATGGAGGCAGGCTCTTCTCAGTGATGTCCAGTGGTAGGACAAGCACCAATGGGTGCAAGCTGGAGCACAGGAGGTTCCATTTAAACATAAGGAGAAGCTTTTTCACTGTGAGGGTGACAGAACACCGGAACAGGCTGCCCATTGGGGTTGTGGAGTCTCCTTCTCTGGAGACATTCAAAACCTGGACGCATCCCTGTGTGATCTACACTAGGTGATCCTGCTCTTCCAGGGGGTTTGGACTCAATGATCTTTCAAGGTCCCTTCCATCCCCCTAACATTCTGTGATTTTCCAGCTGGGTAGGATAAGCCAGAGCAGAGGCATGCTGCAGAAGCAGGGGAGTGGAGTGATGGAGGAGAGAAGCAGGAGCACACAGCAGTGATTCTGTTGAAGAAAGCATTTTTAGCTGGTAGTTGGCTGATGAAGAGAGAAGTTGGCTGACAAGAGAGAAGGAGATTTCAGAGTTCCCCTCAACAAACACAACTTTGGCCACCCCAGGACCAGTGTTTCGTGGGGCGGACAGGGTGTGCGTGAGTGGCAGAGCAATGGTAACTCCTTTGCAAGCAGATGAGCCACGTTGCTGATGCTCTTGAACTGAGAGCAAAGCAGAGGGTGAGCTTGTGCTGAGGGAAATGTGGCTCAAGAGGGTCTCTTTCTTCGCTGGCTCTGCTGGTTGTTCTCCAGATGAGGTTTCCTCAAATGAAGGCCTTGACTGCTGTTTCTGGTGTGTCATGGGCATGCCTTTCTTTGATGTCCTCCTTTCCTCTGCCTTGGTTCCTCCTTTGCTGGTCTGGCTGTAGCAGCATGCATCATCTCATGGAGATGGAGCTGAGCACCAGCCAGGAAAAAAACAACTCACAAGTGAAGGAGACTGAAAAGCTGAAAGCCATATTTCCCCTGAGTAAACAGCTCAGATCTTTATGACTATCTTGGATAACATTTCTGAAGTCAGTGCTTAGGGGGCATTTTTATCCTGGTTTCCAAAGAAAATGAAGCTTATGCAACCTCTTTGCTTCATCCACCCCCTCCCTTGCCTCCATGCCCTCATACGAGTGTCTGCCAGCCTCCTTGGGAAGGCTTCGTTGCAGTTCCTGTCTCAGTAAGATTTCCATGATTATTTGCCTGTTCCAACCATCTTGGTGGATATAGAGAAATCCTGGCTCAGCTTTGCATAATGGGTGGCTACATACAGCAGGGGAGCATCCCATGAGGGGAAGGAGTGGCAGTGTCAGCTGAAGACCATATTAGCAAACAGAGAATCCACAAAACAGGGTGCTCAGTTGTGTCTTGCTCTTAGCACCTCACCAGTAGCACCAACACTTAAGGAAAACCCTTCAAAATATGGCAGGGCGTGGAGATGAAGTTTGAACTGAGTCTGTTTCCAGGTTCATGGCCTGAACTGCAGCTCCCCTCCTGCTCCATCTCTCCCGTGTGACCACAGAATCAATCTCTTAACAAACTGCAAAGAAACAAATAAGAATTAAAAAAAACCCCAAACAAACAAAAAAACCCCAAGCCAGTGGTGTGTTTTCACAAAGCTTTTTGTTATGTTTGGTTTTGGTGGTGGGTTTGGTTTTTTTTTTTCCAGGGTGTTTGGTGAGCCAGCTGTCCTTCCCTCTCTGCAGAGCCACCTCTTTCCTCCCTCCCGGGTGGGAAACTCACGCGAGTGAGTTTGCATGCAGCCAGAGCACTCACCTACCTTGATCAGAAGATCAAAAAAAAACACCCCCAAACCCAACCTAAACCAAGTTCCCACTCTCTCTGTCAAGTGCTGCCATTAGGGATTCACCTGAAGACCCCAGCCCACCACTCCTGGGCTGTGAGGGGAGCTGTGCCAGGGTGCTGGGCCACCCATTCTCACACCCTTGGCCATAGGCCAGGGGGTCAGGATGTGAGGCTGGTGAGTGCAGGTATTTGTGGGGGGTCCTCCATGCTGTTGGGCAGAGATCTTGGAGTGGATACGGAGCTGAGCAAATGGGAGAACCTGCAAGGAGGGGAGCACACCATGCTGGCTGCTACTAGCATTGATTTTCATATGGCAACACTAATAATAGGGAAAAAATCATAACTTCTGTGTTGTTGGCAGTTTTTTCTCACTGTGATGCCTTTTTCACTTTGAGAAATATCATTTTTCCCTCCTGGTAGTTTTAGACCTGGCTAGGGCAGCACAGGCATTGTCCAGGTGCAGCTGCCCTTTCCAGGTAGTGAATGTTTCTGTCAGATTGCTGGGGGGGTCATCTTGTTGGTATTCAAAACACAGGAAAATGCAGAGGGCAAAATGGAAATCTATTAGGTTTTGTGTCCCTCCTCCGTACTTAAGAAGTAGGGTCACTCAGGGCTTCTCTGTCCACAGAGACTCAAAAAAATAATTTAAATTAATTAAATGCATGTATTAAAAATGCCTGATTTCAGCCAGGTTAGCCTCCTCTCCAGAAGCCAGAGGTGTTCCTGACTGGGACAGTTTTCTTTCCTGATGAGTGTGAATGAGGAGAAAGCCAGCCTCCCTCACCCCCTCAGCATTTATATGGTGGCTTCATGAGCCTCTGACCTGCTCTCACCAACAATTTGGATGAATTTTGTTGCTCCTGCCATGCAGGCAGTCCCCAGATTTTACTGGTGGAGATAGGGAAAACCATGAAGGGGTGAGAATCCTCTCTTTTACTGCCTTGCAAGCAATGGACCGTGGAAGCTTTCCTTCCCTTTGCAGGGCAGCCTGCAAAACAGTTACTTTTGATTTTAATTTCCCTGTGCACTTCCTCCTTCCAGCCAGGATGGCAGGAACCTGTGGCAGCCACTGCTCTAGCCCAGCCAGTTTTATAGCTGGGCATGTGTGGTTATACGTTAGCCAGCCAGACCCAGGAGCAGCCACACCAGCGAGTCACCTCCAGGTAAATAAACTAAGGTGTGGGCTCTGCTTCTCACCCTGCCAGAGCCTTGTTTTGCCCGTCTGGAGGGTGTGAAGGGGCCCCCCCATGGCCCTGAGCTCCTACCCCTACATCCCTGTGGCAGGGCAAGGTGTGGAAAAGCAGGGTTAGATGTGAGGAGAAGGCAGCATCCTGCTCACCCACCCGGCTTCCCCCGCTGCACAGCTTAGCTGTGCCCTTTGTTTTGGGGTGCCTCCACTGACCTGGGGAGCTGAACCCTACGTCCCTCCTGCATGTGCTTCCCCTGAGCAGGGATGGGCGCTTGAAATGCAGGCAGAGGCCAAAGTCTACCTGTGCTGCAGCAAGGGGAGGATGTAAACCCAGTACTTTATAATTATATTGGCTGCAATCACACAGACCCTTGGCTGTGGATGGCAGGAGGCAGGTATTGGGGTAGTGCTGTTGGGAGTCAAGGGCACAGACATTTGCATGTGAGGTTGTGTTTTGTGCTTTGGTTTTGGGGTGGGTTTTTTTTTTTTTTGGGGGGGTGTTGTTTTTTGTTTTTGTTTGTTTGTTGTTGTGGTTTTTTTTTCTTCTTTCTTTTTTTCTCTTTCTGGCAAACATTGTAAAAGACACCAGGAGATGCAAAACCAAACCACCACAACAACAACAAACAAACAAACAAAAGTTGGTGGAATAATTCTGCAAACGATTGCCCCACAGCTTGCATGCCAAAAGTAATCCTGCCCCAGCACCAGGGCAGCTGCAAAGCAGGGGGGTTTGCAGGTCCCCAGGCCCCAAGGCAGGATGAGCCCTGTGGGACTGCAGGGTGCTACACCACCCAGCTCCCATTCTCCCAGGGCTCCCCAGAAGGAGGAGGTCTTCTTGGGCTTGTGGCTGTGCAGATGTGTGGGGAGCAGGAAGAGGAGGGCTAGCGTTGGGGTTTGGCCTCAGATGGGTGGGTGGGGAGGGAGCAGAGACACCCCTGGGTGCTGTAGCCAGCACCAAGCTCCCCCAGGCCATCAAACTACAGCTGTGCGGAAAGAAGCCTGGCTACAAGTGGCACTGCTGAGCTCCCTGGGCAATTTCTTGGGCAATGGGTGCATATCCTGCTGCTTAACTCATCCCGGACATGTTGGAGCACATGCTCTGCCTCAGCACAGGCAGGATGGGCAGGGGCTCTCCGGCAGCAGCGCTGGATCCCCACTGAGAGCCAGCCCTCCCCATCCACTCATGGCAACAGGACAGGGAGTGGGAAAGAGCTGGCAGCATTTGAAAAGGGGTTAGGACCTCTCAGCCTGTTTCCTAGACCACCTTGGAGTAGACTTGTGCTCGAGCTGGCATCCACCATGCCAATGGCCAAGGTTGTCTTCCCGGTGATCCTCGTTTTGAGAGGAGATGAGAGGAGTCCAGATGGACGTCATTTTCTCTTTCTGCTGTCACAAAAATTCCCAGGGAGCTGCGCTTCAAGACTGCTTGGCCAGAGGTGGCAGTGGTGAGATGGTCCCCCAGCACCCAATCTGAGACAGTTATTCCGTCCTCCAGCTCATCACTGTCTGTCTATGCCGTTATCACTGCTCCATCATGCTATTAATCTTCCCATCCCCCCTCAGAAGGGGAGTGGTGGCAGGGGCAGCACCTACTGCCCAGCTGGGCCCCTCTCAGAGGTTTTTTAAATGGTAGAGAAATTCACAAACCTCGTATGCATACAATGGGGTTTATGGCCACGCTCATCTGTCAGGAATGAGGAAGCCTCAGGGGCCCCAAGGTGCCATTTGTCCTTGGGGAGGAGAAGGGGGGATTTTCTACCACCGAGGTTTGAGGTTGGAGGGGGTGGCAGAGGGGAAGGGGGGGGCCACAGCCCCCGCAGCCCCCGGGCAGTGCAGCAGCTTATCTGCCTGTGCCAGCTTGCAGGAAGCGGGGATTTTAAGGCATTTCGAAAGTGCTCTCTTTATTTTTAGGAACCTGGGAACGGACTCACTGGGTTAGACCCCAGTTGTGGCTCTTCCCGCTTTTATCCGCCAGCGCCAGCCAACACCGACCTTTCAGGGAGAGCTTCATAGCCAAGCGAGCCAGAAGAGTGACAGCTCCCTAAGCCCCAAAGAAAGATTGTGGTCCCAGGCAGCTAACGGGACAGGCTGACCTTGTCCAGCAGCCAGGCTTCACACTCCTCTCAGCCTCCATGAGCACAGGCAGTGCATCCCGATGGCAGTGCACTCTGATGTGTAGTGCATCCCAAAGTGCAGCCCATCCCAGCAGCAGTGCATCCCAACGTCAGGGAAAGTGTGTCTTTTCCTGGGGCCATGCTCCCATTTGCACAGGCCACCCCGCTGAAGGAAATGCTGGCTGGGCAGCGAAATGGGAACACAGAGAAATGGCAGCACTGAAAGTTGATCATAGTGCTGGGTGGGAAAACATCTCCCTGGAGGATAAAGCCAGGGTACAGGGTTTTGGCAGTCCACACACTGTAGCCTTCCTTCAGTGGTTGAGCTGTAACCGGAGGCCCCCTCGGGACATGAAGTCAATCTCAGACAGGGAAGTTGCTCGTCTTCACTGGTATCAACATCCACTCTGGATGGATCCACCTGGGCAGCTTTCCACGTCCTCTTGCCAGAAAGAGCCCAAAGTCCAAGCCACCAGTCAAAAAGGACAAGTGGCTGCACCATGTTTCTTCACTGTTCATGCAGCTGTTGGGTTTGGAGCTTAGAGAGAAGCCTTTTGTGAAACCATCAGAGAAACCATGGAGACTGAGGATCACCGCCAGCGGTGACCAGTTGCTGGAGGAGCTGGATGGGCTCTGTCTTGCATGGATGTCACTTATAGAGGTTAGAGCCCATGTGGATTCACTGGTGTCTAATAAAGGTTGTGCACCAGATATATTTTTTAGCATGGTGGAACCATTAAGAGGGAGTAGCTTTCTGTCCTCAATTTAGCTACCACTTTGGAGGAAACTCCTGGATTTCACTACCTTTGCAATCTCTGCTACAGTATCAGGCTTGGTAGGAATGCACCAAAGGTCCCAGGGAGGAAACAGAGCAGATGGTGGGGACCACAGAAAACCAAGCAACCAAAAAAAGGTTAAATCAGTGCAGGCAAAGCAAGTGGGGGGGCTGCAGAGGACCTTCAGAAAGAGCTGCTCACACAGTTGTGTTTCTACTGCAGAGTCCAAAATCTCAGGGCTCTGCTGACCACCCTGTGAGAGTGGACACCTCTCCAAGGAGGTCACCCTATCCTCCCAGAGTGGGGCTGGACAGTAAGTGGGGCACGGGTCCTCCACCAACCTCTTTCCCAAGCCTCGGGATGCTCAGGGGATGCCATTGGGGGCCAACACCCGGCATGGGCTTTGTGGGGGTGGCGGGGTGCTGTTTCCATGGGGAGGGGAGCAGGACTGGGAACCTTGGAAGGCAGCAGCTGGGAAGCCTGGGGTGCTGCTGGGTGCCCCAAGGGAGCAGAGCCACAGCGAGTGGGCGGCCAGAGAGACAGCGCCGAGCTGGCGGGGGGGAGTGGGAAGGAAGCAGAGGTATCGGTGGGGAAAGACAGGGAGACGCTGGGAGTGGCAGGGGCCGTGGGAGGCAGGGAGACAGAAGCCCTGTGAGTCAGCCCGGTGGGGTGCTTTGAAACCCGGCAGGGAAGCACAGGCAGGGCAGGTTCTGCCACAGTCTGAGGAGCCATCTTCCCTTGGCTGGCAGCGTCTCCATCCCTCCTTTCCTGCTCAGCCAAAGAAAGCAAGATTGCCCTCTAAACTGGGGCAGCTTGCAGAGCCGCTGCTCTCTCATTCTGAGGTAAGGCTGGATCAGAGCCACCCTGGCTCCATCCCCTGCAGTGAAGTGGTTCTTCCCTGGTCTAACCAGAGAAGCTGCCAAAACTTGGCTTGGAAGCAGAGCTTTCCACTGGTTGGACTTGGCCCTGTGGCCAGCAACACAGGGGAGTGTTGCTTAGGCGTGACAAGGAACCAGGGCAGTAACTTTGCTCTGGCAGCCTGTGCTGCCAACTGCAAGACTTCCACCACTCTGACCTCCAGGGGACCATGGGCCTGGTATTTCACCAATATCTTGGCACTAGAGACAACATGCTTTAGCTGGGAACCTGCCCCAGGAGGCAACACC
Source organism: Florisuga fusca (assembly GCA_038090715.1). Taxonomy (NCBI): domain Eukaryota; kingdom Metazoa; phylum Chordata; class Aves; order Apodiformes; family Trochilidae; genus Florisuga; species Florisuga fusca. The sequence continues at coordinate 3,486,066 of JAAWXA010000022.1, forward strand.
AACCCCTCGGGCAGCACCTGAAGGCAGCTGGTATGTGGGTGCAAGCAGCTGCTGAAATCCAGCTGAATCACCCCTGGTCCTGCAGCTGGACAATGGGGCCCAGTGGGATGGAAAGGAGCATCCCTGAAAAGCACCTTCACAGGTGAATTCTGAGCTGTAAGACCAAGGCTAGACATCCCGGTGGAAGGAAAGTCGGGGCTGGAAACAACATGTGCCCCAGGTGAGGGGTTTTTCTAAAGTGGTGGGACCTATCCTCTGTGCTCAGCTCTGTGCTTTCAAGCCATGGTCCTCAGAGATCCCTGCAATCCTTTTGGGAAGACCCTACAGCATGCTGGACCTTGACCAGATAATCTAAGTAGACATCAGATTGGGAAAGGCTGCAGAGGAGATGCACTCCTTTGGTCCCAGCTTGCCTTGGCTGCAATGGGAACAGCTTCCTTCTGCAAACCCTCTCCCTGTAGCATGGCCAGCATGCAACCCTGGGGTTCCTAGTGGCCTCACAGTGCCCATTCCTGGGTTCTGGCATGGGCTCCTAGGTCGCTGCCCTACTTCATGTGGGAAAACGTGGATCTTTTCATGATGTCACATCAGGATACCTCTGACAGAGGACTGGGCAATATTTTGACACCAGACCTGCTCCCCATCTCTCCCAAAATACCTCTAGGAGCAGCGTTGGGATTTGCCAGCCAGGGAGAAGTGGGTGTCATCTGGTTGCTTGTGTGACTTGCAGAAGCCCAGATGTCTCAGCCCTGTTTTTTTCAGGCACACTGCAGACCTCAGAAGACAAAGTTTCATCTTCCCAAGCATATGAAGCTGTGGGTAGTCAGTAAGCTTGCAGCCTGGGGTGCAAGTCAGTAAACTTGCATAAATGCCCTCATCTGAGCTCTTCTGCAAGCCAGAGACCAAAGGCTGTGCTGCCGTATTGCTGGGCTCCTGTACTAGCCAGGGTCCCATCTCTGTCCATCCCAGCTCAAAATCACGAGAAATCAGTGGGAAAGGAGGGCAACTGGGTGACTGCACTCTCAGCCTTGTGAGCAGAGCATTCCCGTACAGGCCCTGCAGGAATACCACCTGTGTTCCTCCACTGCTGTGCAGGAAGGATGAGGGCTAAGGCAAGATCCCGCTGTGAAGGTCCCTTTTCTGGACTGTGCTCAAGAATCACCTGGAAAGCATTGCCATGGCACTGTCAAGGGTCTGTGCCTTTCAGCAGTGCTCTGTGCCTTTCAGCAGTGCTCTGCCCAGCTATACAATCCATCCTCATCCCTGCCCAGGTCATGTCCCTCTGCTATGTGGGCATGTGCCTGCTTTTGCAGTTGATCAAGGTGAAAAGTAGCCCAGGCACTAAGAATTAAGGACACAATTCACTGAGGTCACTGGGCAGATGAAATGTTCCCTGTTCACAGATAAAACTGAGCCATCAACTCCTGAGCAGTGGACATGTGCCTCCACTTATCTCCTTCACCAAACATCTTTCTGCTCTTCTCAAGCTCAGCTCCCTACCTCTGTCCCTACACCCAGGTCCTTGTCCCTCACACTTGCCTCACTCCCTTGTAGGTGCTACACCAATTGGGGCCAGGCTGGTGGTGACAGGGTGTCCTCCAGGAGGGACAAGTCCTCCGTGGCACTTAGAGATGGCCACCAGTCTGCCCTCTACCTGGGACAGAGGGTGACTGCGATTGTGACAATGACACATGGCTGAGGGACTGTTTGATCCAGTCTCTCCCTCCTCACTCCCAAATGGTTCGTGTCAAATGAGACACACTTTAGTAGTCAGAACTGTAAGGGTGGGTCCCATTGTGCTTGGACCCTACAGGGCATTTTGTACATTTAATTTGATTTACACCCAAAATGTTAATTTAACGTACTGAATTTTCTCCCACACCCAAGTCATGCTGAAAATTAAACAAGATCCTACAGAAAGGTTTGTGTGCCATTATCTTGTTAGCGTTGTTATTTACTGAGTAATTACACCTCTCAGGCTGTATGTGCAATGTTGCTCCAGCGAGTGTATGGAGAAGGAAGCTGGCTGCCCAGTGACGTGTCCCATGGGCTGCCTGGTGTGGCCTCAAGGATGCCACTTCATGATGCCATTGCAATGGTGTTGGTGGGGCCACGCTGTGAGCGTGCTCCGCTGAGCCAAAAAATACCAAGGGATGGTCATTTTAGGAAAGGCACAGAGGTTTTCCTCTGGCCTGTGGCCAAGAAATATAGGAAGGCTTGGTCAATGTTCTGTACTTCCACCTGCTAGCTGAAGGGGAAGGCAGCCCACCAGCCATGAGATGCTCTACTTCGTGTTGATGGTGCCTTCCCCATCCAGCTCCCCTTCCCTTGCTGGAGGTTGCAGGACCTTCTCTCCACACGATGCCTCTGACAGTGCTAGGTACAACACAGCTCTGACCACTTGTATCAGAGCTCCAGAGATGATAATAATAAGAATCATAACTTAGTTTGTGATTCAGCCATGCTCATAAGTGCAGGACTGATTTGGAGCACCCAGATAAAGTGAACTGCATGCTCCAGAACTTCTCTAAGTGGGAACTTCAAAGCAGGATTTGGAAAAGACAAGACATTAGAGTATTCAGAGCAAGCTCTTGTTTCGGGAGTGTTGAGATTAATGTAATTTGCTACTTCTCTTGGCTTTAAAGACAAGGACTGGTTAAAATAAAAGAAACCTCAAGTTGAAAGCATTGCAAAAAAAATCAATTAAAACCCATATAGCTGTATTTTGACCCTGAGCAAAATCTCAGACATAACAGAGAAATTACATAGCCTAAAAGAGAAAGAAAGAAAGAGATGGTTTCACGTGTGGTATTGCTGAGGTATTGCCTGAAGGCGCACTGAGGTGGCTTCTCCCACAGTAACTGTGGAGACACTAAACTCAGTGCAGGAGTAGGGGAATCTGTAGGTGCCCCCAGCCCTTGCTGTCCTTTCCAGGGTCTGTGCTGCGGGCCAGCAGTCAGGCCTTAAAAGCCTTCTTAGAGGAGCAAACACTGGGTGTTGGGGTAACTCCTCTGCTGCTTCAGCCTGTGGGATGAAGAGGTCTGCACTCATGCTTCACTCAAGTAGACACTACCAAAACAGGGTATGGCAGGTAGGGCTGCTGCAGCTCCCTTATGGTATTTCTTGGATGGAAACACCGATTGCTTTGGGATGCGCAGCCCGGGGGTTTCTCTCTGGTGGTGTGGCATCTGATGTAGGGCTGGGGATCCTCCATCCTAACACTCCCCCTGGGGCTCCAGCAACTGCCACACCCACAGGGCTCTGACCGTGGCAAGAGCTCACAACACTATGGCCCTCATTCCCAGTGACCCTACACAGTGGTAGTCCTTGCTCCAGAGAGTTAGCAGCAACGTGCTTTAAGATGATTTCTTTCATTTGTCTGCCATGTTTGAAGGTGTATCCTTCCCAGAAGCTCCCTGAAGATAAGTTGAAACGAACAGTGAAACTCTCAAAGATTCCCCTGGCCTGTGTTTTACCTGGGAGGAAAGCAGCTACCCTGGAGAAGAGGCTGTTCATGTGGGCAAACAGCCCTTGGTGCTCAGCCCCACCAAGAGCTCAGCGGTGCAGCCACTGAAAACCAGTGCCAGCTCTGCTGTGAGGATGTGCTTGGGGAGGAAGGCCCCGAGGAGTGTATTTCCACTGTGTATAATATAAAAAAAGCAGATTTAACAGTAGGCAGGAGTCAGGAGAAGGCACCCCCAAATGCTGGTAAAGACCTGAGGAGAAGCCACGTGTGAGCTTTTCTGTCCTCGGAGACTTTTCAGTGCAGTTTTGTGGGTTTTCTTCTGTTTCTTTTGCTTCCTTCCCCCCACCCGGTCCTCTTGTCTTTTGTTTCGTTTCCACTTCGGGAAGAGGGGGGAGAGAACAAGAGGCAAATAAATAAAAAAAATAAAAAAAAAAAAAAGGGGGGGGAAAAAAAGGTTGAGGCCGTGATAGGTTTTTTTTTTCATTTTAAATCAATGACTGAAACAGAACTTTTTAAAATTTTTTTATTTTATTTTATTTTTAACAGAAGAAAAGCTTGTCATTAAGAAAAATAATAACTTTCTTTGATTGCTACTGCCCCGAGGACAGCTCAGCCTCTTCCTAGGCTCCCTGGGGACCCCTCCCCTCAACTAGCCGCCCCGGGGGGGGCCTCAGCGCAGGCCCCCCCTGAGCAGCGGGTCCCGCACCCGCGGGCGGGGAGCAGCTCCGGCCACCCCGGGCATCCCGCTGCGGCGGCGGTCGGGCAGC
>JAAWXA010000022.1:3490318-3635952 GCA_038090715.1 Florisuga fusca
GAGGGAGCCGGTCGGCGCTGGGAGGGAGGAGGGTTCCCGATGAACCCCAGCCATCGTCCCGATCCATGCGGGTTGGGGAGGGGGCTTTGCCGGGCCGGGAGAGCCCCGAGGGGGCGGGTGGCGGGCCGGGGAGGGCTGTGCTGAACGGGTTAGGGTGTGTGTGGGGGGGGGACTCGAAGGGACCCTCCCTGCCCATCCGCCGGGATGCCGGGTGTCGGCTCCTCCCGGCAATGCCGCCTCCACGCCTGGCACCATCTCCCACCCTGGGGCATGGAGGGGTTGCGTGTGTCCGGGAAGGTGGGAAACCTCGTTTGCATGAGAAAAGCGGCGGGGGTGGGAGGAAGGAGAAGAAAGGACCTGGGCGGTGGGGGGACGGCGATGTCCTCCTGGCCTCCCCCTCCCCTCCTCCTCCTCCTGCTCCTCCTGCCCTTGCCTGGGGTATAACGGGAAGGTGGCGGAGCTGGCTTGTTTGAACTTTGGGACCGTTCGTGTTTGAGTTTCCGATTGCAGCGTGAGCCGGGGATCCTCCCCCACCGCCCGCGGCCCGCCCGCAGGTTAAACACCGGGGCCCGGCGGCTCCCGCCCGCTNGCCCCCGGCGACTTGACCACGGCCGGGGGGATGCTGCTGGACCTGGCCGTCAAGCGCCCCGTGATAAGGTCGAAAATCAAGGTAACCCCTTGCACCCTGCCGTCTCTTCCCCCGTGATGGGGAGACGCCTCTTCAAGGGCTGGGCCCGGCTGTTGGCTGGGGACACCAGGTGACAGCAGTCCCCTGGGCTCTCTCTGCTAGCGGTGACAGCACAGTGAGATGGAGCCTGGCGAGAGCAGCTGGCTGTAGGATGGCGGCGGCAGGGCAAGCCTTGTAAGCGATGTACCGTAATCTTCCAATGCCCTTTGCCTTCTCTTATCCCTGCCTGGGACGTGCTGCCCCTGGCCTGCTTGGCTTGGGGCCCGCAGGAGCTCTGAACCTAGCCAGGAAGGACCAGCCCTGGCAGCTAGGAGTCATGCCCCACGGAGCGTGGGTGGATCTCGTTCCTCAACGCGGGGCCGCCTTAAAAGGCCGCCTTCTAGGTTGTTGTCAAACCTTTGCTAAGTCAGACTGTGGTGAATTTTCCCCCTACGCCCCTTGGAAGCTGTGAAAGGCCTTTGCCACCTTGAGGTGGACCCGCAGTCATGGGTTGAATGAAGCAATTATCTGTCCATTAACTTTGCTGAAGAGTCTCTCTGTTGCATGGGCAGGAGTTCTTACTGGCTGGATGTCCCCTGGGCAGAGCTAGCAGAACAGAGCTGTGATTTCCTTTGCAAGACTGAGAAGGCAAATCACTCACGAGCTCCTCTCGTTCCCGAGAACCCAAGACCATGCAGATGGGGTGAGAGGACCAAAGTCCATTTCGGAGTTCCCCTCAGTAGAGGTGGAGCCAGGCCACCCCAGTGCTAAGAAAGAGATGTGTTTACCGGTGGCTAGTTAACACCTCATTAAACCCTGACTGTTGCTTTGCCAGATGGAGCTGTAAGAATTCCCAGTCTCTGCTGGGATGATGGCCTTTCGGCCACTCTGTTATTCATCTCATGATTAAGGCTAGGGTTTCACCCTGCTTATATGGGCTGGAGTCTTACCTGTTACCCAACAGATATTTGCCATCCAATTTCCCTTCTAGTTTCACACCTCGTGGTTTCACGGCTGCCTAGTTTTGTTTTGGTTTGGTTTTTTAATCTTTCTTTACAATTCTGGATAGCATTGCTTCAGTAGTAAGTGAAGGAGGAGACTGGGAAAAATAACTGTCTCTTCAAAAAAAAAAAAAAAAAAAAAAAACCCCTTAACCTACTTTGTAAAAATTAACTCTGGCTATTAAAAACAGTCACAGTGAAACCTCATTTTGGCAGAGTTGGGTTTTCTCAGCGTGCCACAGAAACTACCCCAAAGCAGCATGAGAGCCAATGGACGTGTGCATGTGGTTGCCTGATCCACTGGCTTTCCCTTGTCCCAGGCAGCCAGCGGTGAGCATGTCTGCTCCCCAGCAACTAATTAATAGCAAAGTGTTTGCATCTTCCAGACATTAAACCTTCCCTCTGAGGAACCCTCTTCCCAAGAGCTGAATCATCAGTGTCTCTCTTAGTCAAGTTAGGTCATGGTGTTGGCATAATATTTTTGGTGTTGGGAGCGGGAATGAGGAGATTAACCCCTAATGACACCCTGCCATTAATTAATGAGCCAGGGAGACCAATGGGAGGAGATTTGTGCCATTGTTTCAGCCTCTGCTGAGTCAGTGCAATGTGCCTTTGGTTTATCTCACCAAACCTGCCTTTTTGTTTTTCACTGCTGACTGTTTTTTGAGGGATCCATAGCAGCTGGAAGTGTGATTAATGAAGGCACTGCATGCACACAGCTTTCTTATGCCAGGGAGGGCCTCCTGTCTCCACCCAGGATATTGCTTGAGTGCAGGAGCAAACACACTTTGCACAATTTGGCCCCAAGGAGAGGTGCTCATAGCTTAAGCACATGTGCTTATGGATGTAGCTGGATGAGGGTCCCTGCCTCTGGAAGGTATCCAGTGCACAGGTTTTGTTTTAACCCCTGAAGCAGAACTAGGCGGTGTTACACCAGTCCCAAACTGTGCACATTAAGTCACCCACTTGGTGGCAAGGGAAGTATGAGCAAGAATCCCAGCAAGAATCCCCCAAATGCTTTCACTTTTCATTTTGAATATATCTCAAGGTTTTTTGTACTTCATCAGTGCTTCTTGGCAGTGCTAGGGTAACGGCTGGACTTGGTGATCTTAAAGGTCTCTTCCAACCGAACCAATTAATTTTTTATTTTATTTTTTTCCTGTTTTTGTCATCTGGATGCCTACTCATCCTCTCCTCTTCCATTCCTTAGTTCACTACAGGCACCTGTAACGATGCTATGGTGCATAGCTGTGAGTTGTGTGGCAAGGGCTTTCGCCTGCAGCGGATGCTCAACCGGCACATCAAGTGTCACAGCCAAGTGAAGAGACACTTGTGCACCTTCTGTGGAAAAGGCTTCAATGACACCTTTGATCTGAAAAGACACGTCCGGACCCATACAGGTGAGGACACGTTCCCCTGGGACTTGTGGACAGCTCTGGGGAGTGGGAAGTATGAGAAGGAGTGAAATGGGACAGGGAACAGGGGTTGAAGTTAACCCAGCAAGACAGTAATACAAGACCCAGGTAAACATCTGCAAAAGAATAGCAAGGAAGTGGTGGAGGAAAGGGAATGATGTGTGGACAGGTAACAGCCCAGGGAAATCTGAGGAGAAATAATGAAATCCCTGTGAAACAGTGTGGGTGCATGAACTGCTCTCCAGATCTGTGGTGCTGTGCCCTGGTCAGTGACACTGGGTGTGACACGGGGATAACCCACCCGGAATAACTCACCGCACGTTATGGCGAGTCCCGCCCGCCCGTAGTGGTGAGCCGGGGAGGGCGGTAGCTGAAAGTACTTTGCCCTCTAGAGGCAACGAGCAGCACTTTTCTTGGGTTTTCTGCAAACGATTCCCGCTGGCTGTCCTGCGGGATGGGATTATGGGTATTTGCTTTTGGCACCCCCTGGAGAAATAAGAGTGCGGTTCATATTGCTTCTTCAGGGAGAACAGACAACACATCTGATGTCTGCTAACCCTGCAAGCCTTGCATGTTGCCCTGCATCAGGCTACCAGCTCCCCCAGTAATCCCCTGTGGCAGCTGTTGCCCTCTGCAAGTCCCATCCATCCCTCCAGATCAGTTTGACCACTAGCCTCAACCATCTCCCTACTCACTCGCCTGAGTTGTAAATCAGGAGATGTCTCCCAGCAGCAGCTCCTGCTCTGGATTGAGAGGGGATAAAAAATTTTCCTTTAAGATGGGCTAGTTCCCTCTTCCCTACTCACACCTACACCAGACGTTCAGGCATAACTGAGGATGCTGTGATTTATGCACATGGTGGCACTGGAAGAAGGAAAAATCACCATGAAAACAATGCCACCCATTTTGATGGAAAAGCATTGGCCAGAGACGGTGTTTTGGGCTAGTTTGGTTTCTTTGCAAAGCTTTCACGTAGAAAGGAATGCTGGCTGTGAGAGCAGGGAGCTGCTGCTGGACTATGGCTCCTGAAAAAGTGATTTTTCAACCTGCCCCCTCACTCTTTGGGATTCAGAAACTAAATCCAAGGGTATCTATCAGAATTTAAATATATATATATATATGCCATGGCAGGTAGAGCTTGCCATGCAATTCCTGTTTTTCTATGCAGAAACAGAGACAGTTTTATGAAGCTCTGGTGGGAGAAAGGGTCTTTGTACTGGACAGAAGTGAAAACTGACTGTCCTGTAAATGTGAATCTTATGGTTGTCCTCAAATTTACTATAGAATATAGATTGTCCTCAAATTTACTAGACGAGAACTGGTGTCACTATTCCTCCTCTCCAGTATAAACACATAAACCGTATTTTCTTGGTGCCCTGTCATGAAGGGCATGGAGGCTGGCTGTAGCAGGGGTTCTGGCAGCATTTTGCCATCTTTTCCAGGTTAAAATACAGCATCTCGGTGGTGGCCTTTTCTATTTCAAAGTAGATTGCTGTTCAGGAAAGCTGGGCTGTATTTGAATGCTAAAAAGAAGACAAGTGGGCTGAAAGTGGTAGTGTGGGTTTTATTTTGTAGCTAGAGATGCTCACCTACATGGGCTCTCAAAGAATTTTGGTGTCGCAGTGGAAATTGCCCTGAGACTGCAACAGTAAGACAGTGTCAGACAATGTGAAAGTCAAATGTCCTAGTTTAGCTTCATGGCATAAGCAGACTTAAAAATTAATCGATATACACAGTAAAAACAAAATTTAAAATTTAAATTTAAAATTTATTTATAATAATTCAAAATTATCCCTAAATAATGAAGGGGTTGCCACAGCCCTCATGGGCTATGCCATCCTGGCATGACCCCTCTTGTGCCCGTGGAGCATTGCAGGCATCAGGAACCAAGGATGGTGAAGGCTAAACTGCCTTCAGATGAGCATGAAACAGCTCCCAAAACACTGTTTGCAACAGATAGATTTTTGTGTGTGAATTCTAATGAAGATTTGGAGTTTCTCTCCACCTGCACTTTAATGTAACTGAAGGAGTCTCACAGCAGCGAGTGTTAGGAAACTTGATAGTTCAAGCCAGTGCACTGGGATACCCTCCTTTTACAAGACTTGCAAAAATGCAGACAAGGTTCTGCTTATTGGAACTTCTAATCAGTTTGTATTTATGATAGAAAGATCAATCACTGAGAGATGAGCTTAACACAACACAGTAACAAACTTAAAACTGTCTGTATGAATGTGTGCTTTGCCCCTTTTTTGCCCGTTTTTTCCTTATCATAGGTCTCATCTTCCGCACAATTGTGTTTCACCTTTCTTTGGGAAAAGAGAGGGGTTTAGGTAACTCCTTGCATCAGTTTCAAGGCTGGTCTTGGCTTTTAAACTTACTGAGCTAGTCTCATAAGCAAGCAGGCTCATTAAAGACTTTTGTCATTGAAGTACTAGGGGGTCACTGTTGTTAAATCGGTGTTGATTGGTGGTAAAGTGGATACACTTTACAGCTCAGTATTTTTATAATGTTGATTGTACTGGACAAAAGTGCTCAGACATTCAAATCACAAGTCTGCCCCTTCTCCCTCACCCAGAGAAAAGCATATCTATTTATTTCATCCGCACTTTTCTTCTGGAAGGTGAACTTGTATTCTCAATAATCAAATCTATATTCTATGAAAACGCTCTCGCTCACTTGTGGTTCTGTCATTGCTGTTTGTTCACATCAGGCTGCTGTTCAACGAAGGCTCATTAAGCTTTGCTCACTAAATGAGGAAAATTGCCATCTTAACTTGAGATACAAGATTTCATTCATTATAAAAGCCAAAATGAAAGGTTAGCTGAAACCCAGTTTTACCTAATCACAGGACTTGATAGAAGTTGAGGCTCTGACAGTCGGTTTTGCCAGAGTCGAGAATGGCTTCTTCTTTAGACCCAAAGTGCCAAGGGGTAAGGTATTCACTTCCTGATGCATCTCCAGGTTCTTTTGTTTATCCTAAATATATCCCCCCATTCCTGAACTTGTTAGCCCACTGAAAGCAAGATGTGTTATTTAGACAGATAGTTCCTCAGGCTAGTAGCTCCCTGCTGCTAGGTATTTGCTCAATAGCTGATATGCCAGAGCCTTGCTCTTAGCTGGTTCTTGAGTCAGCTGTAAGAAACATGAATCAGGACAGTAATCCCTGTCTTCTTATGTTGCAGGAATTCGTCCTTACAAATGTGAGGTTTGCAACAAAGCCTTCACCCAGCGCTGTTCCCTGGAGTCCCACCTTAAGAAGATCCATGGTGTGCAGCAGCAGTATGCCTACAAACAGAGGCGAGATAAACTTTATGTGTGTGAAGACTGTGGCTACACAGGCCCCACACAGGAGGACCTGTACCTGCACGTTAGTAATGTTCACCCTGGAAGTGCTTTCCTGAAAAAAACCTCAAAAAAACTTGCAGCAGTTTTGCAAAACAAACTGAGCCCTGTCCTGCAGAGGAACTCCAAAGATGATGACAAAGATGAGTAACATGGTGGATTACAGTAGTCTAAAGGAATGAAGTTTACATTTATGACTGTACATATATATATTATTTTTTTTAAATAATTTTGAAAGAAATCCCAGAAATGAAAGGGATGTTTTTGTTAATGGGACTCTCTTAACATTGGTAGTACCTCAACTTGAAAGAAAAATTCCCATATACAATGCAAAGATCAGAATTTTTTATCCAGCCAAAAACAGTTGGAAAGCTTGGAAAAAGCCTTCACATCTTGGATGGAGTTTTTGCTGAACTGACATTCAGTCAACCTATTTTCTGTTTCAGCTGTACCACACATCTGAGTGACCACTGACAAACAATCTCAGTGTGGTTTGTAAAGATAATAACTATTAACTCCTGTACAAAGTAAGAGCAGCTATTAGTATATTGTTCTATGCAAAATGAATTAAAATGATCTTAAAAACAGGAACACAGTGCATTGGCAAATAAGGTAAAATGCACAAATACCCTTAACTCTCCACGCTGTGCAGCAGACCAATGAATTATAAAAGAGTGACCCAAGGTGGGCTGAAACCTTTTTTAAAGGATGCAGTTTTTTCCTCTCAAACTTTCTCTACTAGCAAATTGCATTATTCCAGGGCAGACTTACAGTAATGTTTTAGGTACTTTCAACTGTGAAGTTATTTTATCATGTTTAGATTTAAGTGTAAAATTAACTCTGATGTTCCCGGACTTGGTAAGCTCACTTTGGGGATTATTACCACATTCTTTTAACATACATCAATAACCCAAAGAAAACACTTCAATGACTTGAACAAATGTATTTTTCTGTCACAAAATGCAATTTTTAATGAGTTTTGTGGTGTGTATGTGTGCGTGTATGTTCATCAATGGATTTTTTTTTTCTTTTTAATGATCAAGTGCCTGTTCACTACTACAACAGAGCAGTGCAATGCAGTTAAGAGAGTCTAAGCCTGTCCCTGCCTCATGAAATCAGGCATGAGTCTGGTCCCTCATCTGTAACCACTATTGAATTAGAAGGCTTAGTAAGACTGATTGCTGCAAGAGAAAGAGGTAGTGATGATGATAATGGACAGGTGTGATGTAGCTGTGCATACAGAATTCCCCCTATAGTCCTGTTGACCCAGGACAACCAAGAGAGTAGCCTATTGGGACTTCTGAGTGTGAATTTAGGGACTTAAAAAAAAGGGGGAGGGGGATCCCTGTGTAACTCATGTTGCTGAAACCGCCTGACACTTTAAGACTCTTCAGAAGCTGCTGCAGCCCTTAGCGGGCTCTTGGGTGTCTATACTAGGAGCAATGGGTCAGGGTGTTAGCTCCCTCTGCAACCACAAGGTCTAAGAGCATGTTATTAATCCATCTTTTCACTTAATGGACACAGCTGCTAAACAGGTTTTACATCGATTTAGATGCATAACAATTAATGGTTTCATTTGTAAAATGAAAAAAAAAACCCCAAACCAAAACCCATTCAAAATAAAGCTGTACATTTGGGGAGGATACACTGTATCCTATATACATGGAACAACAGCTGAAGAGTAACCCACATAAAATACAGGCATAGTCAGGACCTTCATAATCGTAACTACTAAAATGATAGATTCTGACCATCTGCAAGAATCATAAAAATCTTCATGATTTGCCTCAGTTTTGAATAGGCATCCATTTGCATTTTTGTGGGCAAAAGCTTCTAGGGTTTTTGAAGCATTTCTAATTATATTAATACTTTATGCAGCACAACTGTTGGTGCTTGGGACCTTGAAAATGAGGATAATAAAGTGATGCTACTGTGTAAAGAACAAACTTGTCATCCTATGTAATGGGAAAGTTTGCGGAATAATAAAAATGAGAAGTCCACGGGAAAAAAATGTGAGGTAAATTAGAAGATCCTTAGTTTGCAAAAAGAGCTGAAGTTTATGCAGTGATCCCCAGTACTTCTGAGATCATGCCACTGTAGCTGAACAGTATAAATGGAAGGTTTTTTGCTCTGAGTGAAGCTTGTCTGCTTGCAAATACATTGAGAAAACTGCCTAGGAAAATTGTTAACAGCTGGTTCAGCCAATCGTGCTGGTGATACTTCCCTGTAACCCACCCAGTGAGGCCTGCTATGAGCCTTTGTTGAGTTCATAGAATCATAGAATTGTCTGGGTTGGAAGGGACCTCAGATATCATCAAGTCCAACCCTTGACCCACTACCGCTGTGGTTACTAGACCATGGCACTGAGTGCCACATCCAGTCTCTTTTTAAATATCTCCAGGGATGCAGAATCCACTACTTCCCTGGGCAGCCATTCCAATGCCTGATCACCCTCTCAGTGAAGAAATTCTTTCTAATATCCAACCTAAACTTCCCCTGGCACAACTTAAGACCGTGGAAGGAAGTTCACCTTCTAGGTGGAACTGTTCATCTAAGCTAAGTCACAAGTGTTCACCTATCTGCAAAGGATTTATGTCCTTAGCTCTGCTGAAACCTCAGCCTTTACACTATGTCAGTGGAGGTGCAGTTGAAACCCTCCCTGTCGAGGTGGAGACACATTTAGTGTGTGCTTGCCTGAGTGCATGGGTCTTTTTCCCTCCAGCAGCACACATTGGTTTTGATTTTCTGCTAAAGCATGTCCCTGCTGAAAGACCTACAGACACATTAAGGTGATCCACCTATGCCATGAAAAAGCATGCACAGCAACAGAGAAAAGAAGCAGGTAACAGCACAGAGAAGGAAAACCACTCTGGATGGAGAACAAAGCTTTGACAAGCCGGATGCTGTAGCTGGAGTAGCTGCCTTTGATTGGCTGGTTTTTCTGCAGAGGACACATTCACCCTGTAGCAAACGCCTTGGGCACGTCAACTGAATGGTCTGGCAAGTTAATTTCAACTGGTCACAATGTGGGTTTGAGTTTGTGTGACTGTGACACTGGTAGTTGCCAGTTCTGTTACAGGAGAAAACTGGCACTAGCTTGTGTCTCCACAGAAATGTTCCAGAGCTCACACAGGGATGCCAGAGGCAGCCAGATTTTCAGAAGTGCCAGACATTAGTAACTTCCACCTCTACTGCCTTTGAGGGCTTCCAGCCTTCTCCTGGCTCTCTGATGGTGCAGACTCATCCAAGACTAAAGACAGGTTTACAAGCTGACATTGCCAGTGAAGCTAGCAGCCTTCCTCAGACACAAGGCTTCTGCTAAATGAACACAGGTGAAGCCACCAGGTGCCTGCACTGTCCATGATCCAGACTTATCCTTACTTACTAGGAGGCAGAATGAGGCTGAAATCTGGTTCAGAGACATCAAATGGCTGCATGATGCACCAATAAAGACAATCCCACCCAAATATCGCCCAACTGTTCCACACTCTCTTGATTTACCCAGTCCAAATCAACAGCATGTTTTATCATCCCTGCTTCTGCCCAGGGCATTCTAGGCCCACCCTCTCTGTATCCACACAGTTATCTTTCACAGAAAATTGACTGTGTTCAGTAGCATTCAACCACCCACTTACTAAAACTCTGTGATGTGGGAAGATGCTTGTAAAACAGGTAGAACTTCTGAGTGCTCAAGCAGCAGCATCGTGGTTTGTCATCTCTGAACCCAGTTTCTCAGACTCCATGATCTGTCAGCTCAGATAGAAATCTAATTAAGTACAGAGTTATCATACCATCACCAGACTGGGTTTCAATAAGCAAGTACCACTATAACTAACTTTCATCGCACAGGTTTCCACAGCTCAGTACTCTGGAGGAGCAGAAGTTTAAGCACGACAGAGGTTTAAGTTTCTACAGCACTAAGCCTTCCTATTGTGTTTTGTTTAGTTTTAGGTATGGTTCTGGCTGATTTTCTTGAAGTCTATGGGTTGGTTATATTTTTATTTGTAATCTGCAGTGGTATTATGAGAATTCATACATGCAGTTCACACAGAAAAAAAGAGAATAAGGAAAAAAGCTTTCCAGGTGTTCAACACACAAAACAATACCACCTGACATCATCAAGGCTTACTTTGTGTCTATAGACTTGGCTTTATGAAAGAAGCTTCTAAAGTAACCTCTGCTTTAGAACATTTAGGTACAAATGCATTTGAATACTCCTCCCCCACCCCTAAGAAGTAAAATAAATACAAACAACAAAGCAACAGTCAGCAGCTCATCATTCCTCAGAAGGCCTGGCTTCAAAGTCACAAGTTTGCTTCTGTAAAGGAAGTTACTTGCACTGGCAAACACTAACTTGAGCTGGAGATGGTTCCAGTGGAGCCTGGTGGGGCAGGCTCCTTGACTGCTCACATCCACAGTGAAGTCTGAAGAGCTCGTAACACTTGCAGATTTGGCCCACCCTGAGCCTCACAACTTTAGAATACAAAGCCAGTTTATGCTCTTATACTTCTTCTACACAGCCCATTAAGAAACCTGCAGGAGGAGCTGCTAGAAGTCGTGACACCTCCTAGTTTTCAGAACTCTTGCTAGAAATATCTAAATGTGTCAGTCAAAATACTGATCCTCTTCTGCTAATCCACTTCTGTTAAATGATCACTCTGCTTTAGTATTTTTAAATTGCTTATGAGAACTTTGGTTATAATTCCCAGGGCAGTTTTTCCAGTTGCTGCTGTAATGAAAACCACCACTAGTAAGCCTGTTAATAGGTACCTTTGAGATGAGCAAGAACTAAGCTAACTGAAACCTAGTGTACTACAGTAATCTGTTTATCATTTGCATTTCTCTCAGCTCTGGAAATGCTGATGTTGTTTTGCTTCAGTTCACTAAATTAATTTTCAAAGCCTCAGTTCTGCAACAGTTTTTTCCCTCAAAGATGACAAAAGAAGGATGATTTGATTCAACAGTTTTACTTGATAATAGAAACCTCCCTATCAGCCTTAGAATGTATAAACAGTGTGGGGAAAAACTGATTTAGTTAGCTTTGTCCTGCCAGGTGCACTTAAGTCACCTACAATATTAAGCAAATACACATTGCTCATTACAACTTTTCTTCCTTGTTTTATTTTTCTTTCCAAGGGGGGAGAAAACTGGATATTAAGAAATTAGCCAAAATGACTGAAAAGAGAATGCTTTCAAACGGGAGATTTAAACCAACGATTTTTGCTCTGTCCCTGTGCTCAGACCTCTTGCCTCTGCAGTCTTGTTTGTGTCAGTTTCTATCCTTGTATTCTTCAAGGCGCAACAGCCACTTACTCCAGTACTGTGAGCACAGATCGGGGTCCATGAAATGTGGATGTGCAGGAGAGCCATTCTTATAGGCAATCACAATGAGCCCACAGCTCACCTACAGTTAAAAAAAAAAAAGCTGTCAGACATTCAGTGTTAATATGCAACTTCAGTCAGCAGTTCTGAACACTAAGCCTCAATGTAAAACATCGTTCTTAACATACAAGTACTTTAAAAAGAAGTGGAGAACAAAAAGAACAATAATTTACCATCAAATACTTGGAGACTAACGTTCAAATGGTGAGAGTTCAAAGCTCTGACTGACTTTGGTGAAAAGCAGAGGACCTGAATTCTGAGTATCAGTGACAGGGATCTATTTAAACGGTGGAGATGGCTCTAAAATTCCCAGTGGCTGAAGTGGTTTTGCCTGGGGTGATATGAACAGGCTGATGCCATTATGCAGCATCAGTAGGAATGGAAATGGTTACTTTGGTGTGTTCTGACATCTTTCATACTTGATGAACAGCTCTGTTCCAAACTCCACACAGCTACTGGAGTGAAGAGAAAATGGTGAGGAACAGGAGACTAATAGCAGAATTCTACAATTACTGCCTATATTTCACTCTGTAAGGACCATGTCTGGTAAGGGTTTGGTTTTACTCATCTCTGTAATATTGTAGAAAGCCCTTTTAAGAACTTTGGGATTACTCTGCTATCTTCTGCTTTATATTTTCCCCATTCAATGGTTTGTATTGAAATAAGAATCTTTCAGGCCAAGCAGGCCTGGCTAGAATTGCATTAGGAGTCTTTATTAAAAATACTATTCCATTGTCTTCTGATTAAGTGACTGACAGCACACTGCTTTTCTGTCTGGAAACACAATTCAGTTTCCAAACTCTTAAATAAATCAGTCCCTTTGTTTGCTAGAGGTAGCAACACCTGATGCAAGCAATGGCCTCCCATGCCTTTCCTCTTTGCAGGCTCCTTTGGTTTATTTCCTCTTTCACCCCTTCCTGTTCTTCACACAAGCAAAACCACACAGGACAAAGATCTTGGGGTTGCCCAGATCCCAAGTCACTGTTATTTGATCCTAGGAAGCTGAGCATCCCTTGGTCCCACTGAGGACATTCCTTAAAGCCAGTGAAAACATACTGCTGACAGGGAAAGCCAGCAGAATTTAGCAAGAATGGTGGAGTCACTTCACACTATGTCATCTTAACCTGAACTAAGATGGGGCCACTTTGCTGTAAGCCAACAGTTCCATGACAGACAGAAGGTGCTAAAGGCAGATAAAAATTAAAGTGATTGCTGCTGCTTGTCTTGGCAGGCAGTAGACCTACTGACCTGGAAGTTATAATTGGCATCATGATTTATTGCTCCAATATATGCTGCAACCTGCAGTGGGTTGTCATAAGTATTCTTCAGAAATGGCTTGGGTTTCTCTGAAGTTTTCCAGTCAATCACACACAACTGGCCTCTGCATAAGAGAAGAAGATGGGACAATGTTCTAAACTTAAGCATAGTCATAAGTTAGAAAAATAAAAGATAAGATAGCAGAGAGCTGTATCACTACTCTCAGCTTGTTTCACCCAGATGTCACATTGCTCATTTTTGTCTAAACAAGTCTCTTTCACACTGGTAGTTTACATCTCAAAAATCAACATTTACTAATACCTGCTGCAGTTCATGGTGAATTCTGAGGATCACAGAAATCACAGAAAGTTAGGGATGGAAGGGACCTTGAAAGATCATCTAGTTCAACCCCCCTGCCAGAGCAGGGTCACCTATAGCAGGTAACACAGGAATGTGTCCAGGTGGGTTTTGAATGTCTCCAGGGAAAGAGACTCCACAACCTCCCTGGGCAGCCTGCTCCAGTGCTCTGTCACCCTCACAGTGAAAAAATTCTTCCTGATATTTATACAGAACCAACTATGCTCCAGTTTACAACCATTGCCCCTTGTCCTGTTGTTGGTCACCCCTGAAAAAAGCTTGACTCTGTTCTCCTGGCACTCACCCCTTACATATTTATCAACATCCATGAGGCCACCCCTCATTCTCTTCTCCTCCAAGCTGAAGAGCCCCAGCTCCCTCAGCCTTTCCTCACAAGGGAGATGTTCCACTCCCTTCACCATCTTGGTCACTCTGTGATGGACTCTTTCAAGCAGTTCCCTCTCCTTCTAGAAATGAGGCGCCCAGAACTGGACACAATATTCCAGATGCAGCCTCACCAGGGCAGAGTAGAGGGGGAGGAGAACCTCTCTAGATCTACTAACCACTCCTAACCACTTCTAATGCACCCCAGGATGCCATTGGCCTTCTTGGCCACAAGGGCACATTGTTGGCTCATGGTCATCCTTCCATCCACCAGCACTCCCAGGTCCCTTTCCCCTGTGCTGCTCTCCAGCAGCTCAGTCCCCAACCCATACTGGCACCTGGAGTTGTTCTTTCCCAGACAGCAAGACTTTGCATATGCTCTTGTTGTTTCTTTAAATTTCTCCCAGCCACACCCTTCAGCCTGTCTAGATCTTGCTGAATGGCAGCACAGCCTTCTGGGGTGTCAGTCACTCCACCCAGTTTTGTGTCATCAGCAAACCTGCTGATAGTACACTCTATTCCCTCATCCAGGTCATCAATAAATATATTGAATAGTTCTGGTAACAGTACTGACGCTCAAGGGATTCCACTAGAAAGAGTCTTCCAACTGGACCCATCCCATTGACTACAACTCTCTGCCTTCTGTCCTTCAACCAGCTCCTGATCCACCTCACCATCATCCAGGCCACACTTCTTCAGTTTAGCTCACCTTTCCAGGGATGGAGGTGAGGCTGGCCAGTCTGTAGCTACCAGGGTCCTCTTTCTTGAAGACTGGAGTGACATTTGCTTTCCTCCAGTCCTCAGGCACTTCTCCTGTTCCCAGTGACTTCCCAAAGATGAGGGAGAGCAGACTGGCAATGACATCCTGCAGTTCCCTCAGCACCCGTGGGTGCATCCCATCAGGACCCATGGATTTATGGATGTTCAGCCTCATTAACTGATCCTTAACCTATCTTGCATCAACCAAGGCAAACTCATCCTTTACCCCGACTTCCTCAATGGCCTTCAGGGGTCTGGGGCTCCAGAGGACATCCTCCAGCTGATCACTTAACTCTTGCTCCACTCACACCTTGCTCCAGTAAGGAATTCTCAACAAGGAGCAACAGGACTCCTGACATTAGATTCACCTGGGGGAATTTATCCATTTCACCCTTCTTACAAAGCATCTGCCCAGCTTCCACCAACAGCTCACCAACACACCTGCTCCAGCCTGGAGCAGCACAGCCTCCCAGGCACCACAGGGCACCACACAACACTGGCACTATCAGGTTTCTTAGAGCACCAGCACCTCACCGATACTTAGCCACGCAGTCTACCAGGCCCAGATACTGAAGAGTCTCATGCTGAACAGCACTTTCCAGGGCTTTCACTTCACTGACATCTTCTAAGACATGTTGCACACTTGATAAGTAGCCAGAAATATCAGTATCTTCTCTTTGCTCCTTACTTGCTGTCTCTTCAGAGAGGAATATAGATTCCAAGGCTGCATGAAAGAGTGCTCCTTGGAGGAAAAGATCTAAGAAAAATGAAAAAAAACCCCAAATTTTAGACACTGCTCATATACCAAATGAACTTGTATTACTGATATTATACAACATAGTTTATTCTTCTGTCTCATTCCCTTCTCCCCACATCTTCAAGCCTTCAGTACAGAAAGTGGGAGTGCTTTAAAAACTCTCTCTTATATATTTACGTTTTTTGGTCTCACTAATAACTTGGAAGCAAAATATAATTTTTCATTTATTATTTATTCAAAGGCATTTGTGAATTTAAAATATTATTCTGGGATGCTTCTCTGCATTTGATTCTGCTCTATTGATTCACCTGAATTGGGCAAAACTCCCCTTGAAATTGGTAGGCATGGTTCTAGGAGTACAGGCCTGTTTCATAAACGGTACCAAGAAAGATAAATTTTAAATAGCTATGTTAGGTTTGTTATGTCACTTTCATCACTGAAGCACTTAGTAACTCAAAAAGCATAAATAAAGATTATTCCATTATAAAAAGCCCAATAGTTAACGTGAGGACATCATGGGTATTTATCAACCTTGCTACAATACCTACTAACCCCCAAATCCTCCTAAACACCCTTCACCCTGGGGTAAGTCACACTGAAGGTCTTATGAAATGAAAACCTCTAAATGCATGGCAATTGCATAGAAGAGGCTATCTATACTGGTAATCCAAATAGGTGCTGAAGAACTTCAACATAAACAGCAAGACACATAGGTTTTTAAACACTCAGGATTTCACTTATTTCTATTGCATTACAAAGTAGCTTTGTGTCTGCAAACAGGCTCAGTAACATCAACTGGAAAATATTAGTTTGTAAATAGATACCAGCTAATAGGGAAATAAAGGAGAGGCAGAACTTCTATAGTGTAATTCTTGTTTCCCACACATTTCTGAATCCATTTTAGTGGTCCTAGAACAAAAATCAGAGCTTAGATTAATTCATAACAGGTGCACTCAGAATATGCTCTTGCCCTCTGAGACAGAATTTAATTTCAATTTAATGGGTTTACAAACCACTTGGCTTGCAGGGCCAGGTACTGCAGCTCTGCTAGCACACTCCAGCCAGCTCTCCAGATCATCAATTCTACCTCACAACCACACTGGGATTACACTTACTTTTAGTATACTCTGCAAAACCATCTTTTCCAAGTTCCAGTATCATTTTCTGCTTCCATCTTTCTAGATAAAAGGTTTGCTGCGGAGAAAGGGTCTGCTGAAGAATTCGGGTAACACTGGGCATTTTTGTTTTTTGTAAAGAAATTTTCATGGGGAGGTCTGAATCACTATTGAGAAGGGGAATTCTCTTGTTGGGGTTTATTAAAGGAACCCAGTTCTTGGGAGCTTTTGTTCCAGCTTTAACAGGAGGCCTGTGTTTAGCTGGTGACCCATACAACAAATTGTCCTCTTCAAGTATTGTCTCTGGTGTCTGGGCACTGGTTTTGTAAGATGTAACAGAGTAGACCAAGTTCTTGTATTTTTCTTGGTCAAATTGTTCATAACTGTTCACTTTTTTCTTCTTACTATAAAGACAAGTGGAGGTAGCCAGATACAAATATGGGACTTGCTTTTGGCCAAAAGGTAGTTGTAAAAGTAGTTTCCCAGGTTTCCTGGCCAGCAGCTGTAGAAGTTTCATTCTGACAAGAAGCATTTGTGAGTAGTTTTCTTTCTTTTCTTACTTTTGTTACTATCTTTTGTTACTTCTGTTCTTTAGGTTACCATATTTTTACCCTGTGGAAAAAGAAATCTGTCATTTCCACATTTCCAAAGTAATAGAATTCTAACATCAACCTATTTTTGTCCCTTGCCAGTCAAAGAACTGCTGTGGTCATGAAGTGCCTTCATACACCTTATGCCACGAAAATTCCTTTAGATACATAATACAAGTAGAGAAAGAACCAACAAGCAATGAAAAGAAAAAATTATCTTGAAAAGAACTGGTGCTGGTCCACAAAATCAGAAGCATAGCAATGCATAAAGATGTTGCAAGGAGCACAGTATTGGAACTAGCAGGTAAGCAGACAAAAAATTATCAGCAACAACAAAAACAAAAAAATAACTGAAAGAGAGAAGGGGAAATAAACAAGTTGTGTAGAAGTGAAGGAAGCAACTCCGTTTTTGTGAGGTATTAAAAACACGTAAATTCACAGCAGATGCCCAACTCAAGGGGACAGTGGGAACAAAGTACCTTTTGGAGAACAAAAATGTGTTTTTACTTTTGTATAGCTAGAAGACATTATATGAATTCTGAATCTGGGAGATCAGAGACTGAGAAATGAGAAGAGAAACCTGACAGACTGAAACTATCTGTAGATTCAAATAAGTCCTTTAAAGATCAGTAAAATATACTGACACTGAGTAAAATACAGAATTTTTCTAAACTCAGTTTCAAATATAGTTGTGTTCTAAGACACTTAGGAAGTTTAATAGCAAAACCAGTATACTAGAAATATTATTCACAGTATAGCTTGCAAAACTACATCATAACTGATGTGTTAAGTCCTAGAAAAGTCTATGCAGGTGGGAAAAACAAACACTTGGAGACATTTAAACCAATACTAAATACTTGCAGAACTGAGGCCTTATTCTCCTACTCAAAGTTATCTGCTTGCCATTACAAAGTTCCCTTCCATCCACTGCAACCCAAGAATACAGGCACTGCACACTGCTAACCAGGGTCAGCATTTTGTTCCTGACAATACTCAACGTTACCCTTTTCTTTCCCCACACGTCTTACACAGCACTTTGTGCACTGCTAGAGCCGTGGGCTCCACAGAAAACAAAAATGTAGGAGGAGGAGTCATTTTGCAAGGACAGATCCTGTGCTCCTGCAGAACTGCAGTGACACCAATCTGTGGGTGCAGGCAGGTACCCTGTCACTTGAACAGCTGGTGATCACGGGGCTGGATCAGCTGCAGCCGACTAGACCGAAGCATCTTGTAACAAGAAGCCAAGACCTGGTTGCCCAAACATTGTTCTTCACCTGTGAAGGACAAAACACCCCAGCTGCAGACATTTAATAAGGAATAGGGAGATATACTGCTTTTTCCTTGATTGGCTTTAGGCTTTGATGCTTTGTATGGTCCGGACAAATAATAACAGTCCTGTAGCCTGACGTCATGTAACCTGATGTGAAATTAATCCCACAAAAGCAACAACTAAACCAGGAAAACAGAAGCTGCATCAGAACCTCGTCTCACATAGCAGTGGCATTTCTGGACCAGTACCAGATGCCCTACAGCCAGATTTGCCATAATGTTTTTAGATGGTCTCTCTCAGTCTTTAGTGAGGGTTTCCTCTAGTTACAATGCGTATCAATCAAAATAGTTAATGATTTTAAAACTGCTTCATGGTCCATAAGCAAGTAGTGGAGGAAAATAATTCTACAGTCTTGACTAGATAAAACCAGGCTATCTTACGAGCAAAAATTTAACAGATTTTGCGCGTGTCACTTCCCTTTTTTAATCATGACATTATACCTGTATCTAAATCAGCTTTCCCTATCTAGCAGAACTGGCCTGGGTGGAGTCACACTTGTTTTCTCATGTTCCAGTGTTCATCAGCAAGAATAGACATGACTCTCACTCTGACTATCCTCTGACCTTCAGTTTCCTGTCTAAACTACTCTCCTGCCTGCACACGAGAAAAGTTCAGTCAGGTCAGTTACGAAAGGACAAACAAGACAATTTCATCCATTTTATTGCCAGCAAAATATGTGTATTTTGCATAAAGACAGAACAACTTCTTTTAGATGGCTACAGCAGCAAGAATTTGGACTCTGTTCTATAACTTAAGTTCTACCCTGCTTCATTTCTTGGATGCGAA
The DNA here is from genome assembly GCA_038090715.1 of Florisuga fusca. NCBI lineage: Eukaryota > Metazoa > Chordata > Aves > Apodiformes > Trochilidae > Florisuga > Florisuga fusca. The sequence continues at coordinate 3,509,461 of JAAWXA010000022.1, forward strand.
GAAGTTGTACAAATTTAGGTGAAACATAATAAAATGTTAAATTACCTCTCATTTCTTATACAGTATCAAAAAAGCAGTTTCTACAGCTTGCTAGAAATTTTTAACAGCATAAAGAAGTACTTTTACAAAAGCATACACGTTTAAATTTTTCAGTTCTCCTTCAGTTTTCAGTAAGTGAATTTTGTCTCTTCAACATTTTTTAGGGCATACTTTTATACCAGGCCAGTGTTTTGAATCATGTCAGTATTAAAATATGCAATATTATGAACCCTGGAGCAAATTTATAATAACAATGATGCAGTGTTTCAGTAACATCCAGTGTAAATTTTAGATTAACAGCCTATATTGTTATGGAGTAGTATCTGTGGAAATGTTTGTGCATTCTATGAGGTGAACGACCAGGAAAGGGAGTCTGTCAGCTGCTGTGCAGCTCTACAAAAAAAAAAAGAGGTCCTAAGATTGCTAAGAAATAAAGAATGCTTGTATTTAGAAGAAAAAAAAAGTCATGTGTTTTTCAGTAAATCACAGTAGCACTTATGTGTAAATAACTTACATTTACAAGAAATAAATGGAGTTGTAGTGTCTGGATCTACTCCCATATGTGGGAAACAGAATTTAATTAATGTTTCTCTCAGGGGAAGTGCCTCCCTTCTCTCTGAAACAGTTTGTGTTTCAAGACTGGCAGAAATGCATCAAGTATTGCTTGATGAGCCACACTGGAGAACTGAACAGAAATAAAATAACCTGGTGGAAAAGAAATAAAAAACAACAAAAGGACTTAAATTGTAGTTCCTTGAGCTAACTGACTTTGCAGCTCCAACAACAACTGCACTAAGACAACCCAGGAAGTCTTTCCAGGATAGGAATGAGCAGCCTAAGTGAGAGAAACATGAAGAGTTCTTTAAGAAAATGCTCACATCCATAAAAACCTTCCTTCGACTATGGCTCCAGACAATAATCAGTATAGCTTTTTCTCTCCAGTCACCTATCAAGCAAATGAAGCACCAGCTTACTTTAGAGATAATAAAAAAACCACTACTAAACAGTTACAGATCTGTTGCCCTGTGTTGCTAATTTGAGGTCAACTGAGGTCAGCCTTCAATACACTATTGAAGGTATAATTATAAGTTAATATCACAGGCTCTTACCCAAGAAGAAGTATTTGATGTAGAAAGGCAAAAGTAACCTATGTTCTTGGTTGGAAAGCTGACTTTCTCTTTTGTCTGGTTACACCTTAACAATGCAGAGATTTGTCAACTATATCCACTTTAGGACTGCACACTTGCCTGTTCCCTGCCCTTAACCTCTCTTCCTTGGTTCTTTGCAGTCTGTAAAATAAATGACTGAGTACATCCAGCTTAAAAATACACCTTCCCCTTTCACGAAGTTAAAGAGCATGGAGCGAAAAAGGAGATTAAAAGAACAAATAAATAAACAAAAAGAAATATAGCAAGGCAGTTTAAAACACAACCCTGTAGAACTACACTGGATCAGAGACAACAAGCTTCAGCACTGGGAAGGGAATGAGCAGGCAACAGAGCTGTAACACCAAGCTGGCGTTTCCAGCAAGGTTATCTGTGGGTGAGTGGGCCTGGTGACCAGCAAATACTCTCCAGCAGCCAAACAGACTTTGCGCATTGGCACCGGGTGCCCGAAGACCCCGGACAGCGCAGGACTGACAACGCTTGCAGGGCTTCCCTCTCCCTCCCTCCCTCCCTCAGGGATACGTCCGTCACTCTGGACAAGAAGCCCTGCTGGATTCCGGCCTGCGCCACGGCCTCAGCGGGCATGCCCACCCAGTCCCGGGCATGAGGCCCACTAGGTCACGGAGCCGAGGGCGGGCACACCTTTGCCAGGAGTCATCTTGGGGTGCAGGAGTCAGCGACGGGAGCCCGGAGCGGCTGCTCTGCTTCCTCAGCTAACCCAGGCCTGGAGGAGAGGCGAGAATCCCTTCGCCTCACCGCCACACCACCAGCGGCCGGACAGCCCCAGCTCACCTCCCGCTACAAGCTGCAGGTGCCCACCCGAGCGGCCACCGCTGGTCTCGCCCCAGCCCCCTCACCACCGGAGAGTCCCGGAGAGGAAACCCCAGGGCCGCGGCCACCTCAGCCCAGCGCCGCGCTTCCCGCCACAGCCACGGCCACTTGTGCGCAGGAGCCTTCGGGACGCCCCCTTCACCCGAAACGATCGCACTGCGCAAGCGCCTGAGCCCCGCGGCCTCTTGGGGTTTGTAGTTCTGCCCCACGGATCTGGGGCTGGGGTTGACGCTCCCGAGAGCGGTGCTGAGGGAAGCGCGCCTTCTCGCTTGCGCTTTTTTGAGTGTTATTTGAAGCCCTCTGAAAAATATAACCTGGATCTTAAAAAAGAAAGGGGGGAAAAAAAGGAAAAAAAACCCTAATCAAACAAAACTATAAGAAACGTTCCGCTACCATCATGGATGCGGGCAAGCAGCACCCTGCCCTCACCCAAGATGGTCGCCGCTCCGTAGGGGAGCCGGGCCTGCGCGGGGGCCGCCGGGGGCGGGTCGCTGGGGCGTGGGGCGGCCGCGGCTCCGCCCNCCCCCCCCATCTCCCGCCCGCTGTTCTCCTGGCAGTACAGGGGCTGTGACAGGTTTCTGGTTTTGTTCTTTCCGCGGTTTGTATTTTAGTTATTTTAACCCCTGCGCTGCTTGCTCCCTGCCCCCAAGCAAGGTCCTCCGAGGGAGAGGATCAGGGAGAGCTGCCCAGGGTGGGCGTGGGGCAGGTGAAGGAGGCGGTGCCCAAAGAAAGATGAGGAGGGGGGGGAGAGAGCAAAGGAAGGTGGAACAGGGTTTTATCTGAAGGAGAACGGAGGGGCTCTGCAGCTGCCAGAAGGCAGTGTCGTCTGTGAGCGGAGCAGCGAGTTCAAGGTAGGAACAGGGTGACAAGCGGGGCCTTGGAGCCGCAGGAACTGGGCCTGCGGGAGGGATGGAGGAGCTGGACCCGTTCGCCAGGACCCGTGGCTTAGCGCTACCGATGGATGGAGTGCTGTAGGCGCTTCTGCGAGGGGCATTCAAACTTGCAGTTCCTCAGTGGAAGAGCCTTGCGTGTCTGTGACCGGCCTCCCCGCCTGTGTGGCCCCTGTTAGTTGGGCTGTAAGCTGTCAGTCCAGCTGTGGTGCCTCCTTCCTTTGGTTGTCGGTAGGCTCACTTGGTTTTCTTTTGTAGTAGTGTTGGAGTGTTCAGTGCTAAGAAGGCTTGTGCCTTGTCTTCGAGTGAGCATGGGGTATATTCAGTGTTAAGACTCATCTTCTCGGAGGAAATGCAAATTAAGAGCTAAAACAGGAGCTCTGAGGTAGTTTGCATGTAGAGGGTGCTTGTAATTATTTGTTGTAATGGACAAGCTGATGGGCTTAATACACCTTGTATGTCGGGGTTAATAACTACCCCCAACACACCTTGAGTAGAAGGTGAAACAACACTGTAGCAGTCTGTGAGCTGCCTGTTTTATTTTCATCCTGCTGCATCTGAATGTTGTTTTGTGTTGTGAGCTTAACTCATAGGAAGGCGACTTGTGTTTTAAGTTGTTAAGGATGCTTAAATCTTTTCAGTCTGGGTTTTCTCCAGCCTTTTGGAAAATGTGTGTTAGCTGATTTGAGGGCTACAAAAAGACCTGCCTTAAATAAGTTTTCTGAAATAACTTCCTTTCATCTGCTTCTCTTGCATATGAGTCTTTTAAAACAATCTTGGTCTAGTAGAACTGGCCAAAGTTTCTTGAACAGGTATTTTCTAGTTGTTTTCTTTTGAGTTGTGAACTAGTTGGTGCTTGAACCTTTTTCTGCTGCCTGTGAAACTATCAGTATTAAAGTATCTGCTGTCTGAGAATAATGAATGTTAAGTCTTCATAGGCTTGCAGGTGGAGGTAAAATATCAACTGTCTTGCAACAATTGGTAACTTTGTGTGCTCTTTTGATCCTAGTAGACAGGGATATTGTGGGGAGGGGAAAATACTCTCAGGAGTAGCTTTAAAGTATAATGCTGAATGGCCAAAGATTAACTAGCTTGTTTCAGGTTGTAGGGCTCTCTTGGGACTTCAACAGCAAGGGGGAGGATAGAAATGCTTCTATCTTGTCTGTTCCTGTTTAGTTTAGAAAACAGCAACATGGAACTGGTGTGTGGCCAGTAGATAAAGGCTGTGCCTGCAAAGGAAACTTGATTAGGTATTAACCTTGAATAGAAATAATTGGTAAGTATAAACTAAAAGCTGACCCTGAGGTGGCAAAGCAGAAGATCAGTATATTTAGGAAGAGGAAGGGAGGGTAGGATAAGGGTGATTGGAAGTGCAGTGGGAAATCTGTCATGGGGAGGAAAAGGCACTTGAAAAAGTGGAGTAGTGGGACTGCCAAGCTAAACTTGTGCAAATACCCTGGTATTTCTTAATGTCGATGGCTTGGTAGTGTTTCAAAGGCTGCAGTTCAAAATACCAAGAGTATTGTAGTCCTTCTTTCTCAGAGCAGTCAAGGGAGGACAAACCAGCATGTCATAGCCTGCAGTTTGCTGCTACCACTCCTGAACGTTGGTTCTCAGTGCTACGTGTTCTAGAAAGAATGAGGGACTACTAAATCTCTCTCATTCCTGGTGAGAAAACTGCTTCTGCATGCTGTTGGGCCCAAAAACAGGCAGGGAGGTCAACTTCCAGCAAGGCAAAAGCTACTGAATAAGGATAATGTACTGTTAAGAACATTTATCCTCTGTGATGCTGGCCCAGCAGTTTGGGCTGGTGACACAATCTCAAATCCACGGGAGGTGAGGAGAGCATGGTGAGGCTGTGCCACCCAGACTGCCTGCCGCCAGCTCTGACCTTGCTGCAGGTCAGCACAAGGTTCCAGTGGATGTGGGCTGTGGCTCAGGGCTTTGCTTCTGTTACACAGTTTCCATTTTATCTGGGTGGGCTTGATGTTGGTGATGGGATATGAGCTGAAAGTGCTAATAGGCTGCACTCTGCAGGAAGACCGATTCCCCATGATGGATTTGACCTACACTGCCAAAGCTGTTGCTTGACCCCATGAGCTGAGAAAGCAGCAGGTTGTGTGGAGACGTCCTGTACAGTGTTAGGTGGAGCAAGGTGCACTAGAGAGGCTTTTGCTAGGGATATAGGAGTCTTGGATGTTATCAGTGTCCTTCCCACAGCTCCTTCCCTCTCTAAGGAGGTGGATGACCACTTGGTTTATGCAGTGAGTGATGCAGCTCTCTGACAGGAGAGCTAAGTGATCAGGCCACCTTATTGCACAGCTGGGGGCAACAGGTGCTCTGGCTGTGCAGGCTGCCTTCTGCTTACTTGGAAAACCTTGCATTTGGTGAGGAATGCCCTTTCAATGTGACAAAATGGAGCTGTTATTCCCATTTTGTTTTAAGTAGATTAAACCATTGCACCATGGGAGTTCTGCAGCCCTTCATCACAAATCTGGGAAGCCTTTTCTACAATGTAAGTAGCAACGTGAAGACTGTGTGCAAGAAGAGTGGTTTGATTTTCCTAGTTATATGTAACTTGGGCTACTTCAGGACTCTTTCAGCTGAATGTTGGAGAGCTAACAGCAAGTCTGTCATGAAGCCTGCAAACTCAAAGCTTTGCATCTACTGTATTGGTTCTTTAGCACTGCATGTGTGCAGTGTACTTTCAGACATATTTTTACTACCTTGATTAAGGGAAAATTAAGCTACTTGTTCTGAATATGACTTAAATGTAGTTCCAGCAACTAATGCCACTGGCCTGACACTCTGAAAGGCTGCTGGTTAACTCCTGGGTCTCAAAATGAGGCCTTCTGGAACTGAGGGCTCTGTATAAACTGCCAGAAAACATAATGATCTTTTAGTGTTCTCTGGAGAGCACTTAAACTGGTTTAATTAGAAAGACAACTGTGTCAAAAGTAATGGATATTGTGTGGTGGCAGATGTAATTATTAAGGAAGTCTTGTTTGTGGCTGTTGCTTGAATGACAGCAGGGAGGTGATCGGTGAGAGAAGAGGTTTTTTTTTAAGATAGCTGACAATAAGCAGAAAGATCTGACATGTAAACCCTTGTGGAAGAGCTCATTGCTCCTTCTGGGGGCCCAGCTATGTGGAAACACCCTGGATTAATCTGACTTTGAGAACAAATATGGGTTCTTAGTTTGCTAGCAATCAGATGTTGTACACAGTTGCTTGCACTGGCAGATTCTTTTGTTAGAATGCAGAAGTAACATTGAGTCATCTAGAATTGATGCTAAAACTGCAAAGGGCTTAATTGTAAAAGCAGCAGTTCAGGCCACCCAACAAAACTAAGCTTCAGTGGCTCGGGGCATTTCCTTCTATTGGATTCTTGCAAGCATGAAGATGTGTTTGGGTGAGGCCTGATCTGCTAAATTGAAGTCTGGATTGATCATCACTGCCTTGTACTTAAATCATCCCAGCCTTGGTTTTGTTTTTTAACATCTCTAAGCAAGTGCAGTAAAAATCTCCATGGATTTGTCATGGTGGTGCTCTCGTGGAGTTCCTGATCAGGTGATTATCATAGTCTCCTGGTTGGTACCATAAGATATATTTTCAATCTTCTGGTCTGGCAACCTAGAAACATTAATTAATATGATGACTGTATGTGGAGGGCTCTGCTTGATTTCTTGTTCTAATTTTCAGGTCAGACATCTGTAGTGGACAGGATCTTTACTGAACAGTGAACATTTTTTTTGACTGAATTCTCAGGAAAATCTGGGGGTCCCAAAAGGAGCCCCTGAGGAGTCATGAGCCTGTGAGTGGAAAGCATGAGAGCAGCTGTAACAGTTGCTGTAGTGATTGCAAACCAGAAGCCTATAGGCTGTTTCTTAGTGGGAAATGAGAGGTAAAAGTGAGGGCACTGTGCTGGGTTTGGGCAAGTGTTTCAGTTTGCAGGCCAACCCAGCTGTTTCCTCACTGTGTTGTACCACGAGTCACCATTCTCTTTATCTCTTCGAACATGTGCTGCAAGTAAGGAATAATATCTCAGCAGCTGATGAGCTTGGAGGGCCATGTCCTCCCTCCTCCCTGAGGGTGTTGGGGGATCAACCAGTCTGATTTCTGGTAGCTGGGATAGAGAAACTTCTGTTCTCTTTCCCACTGCCTGGAGTTCAGGGAGGAAGTAGTTACATCCTCACAAAGAAATGCCTTCAGATAGAAAGGAACTGCCAGGTATGGCAGGCCAGAAAGCTAAGATGGAGCAGTTTCCTGGGAACACCTTTGGTCGAGTGCCTGCTATGAAAAAGGCCTGGATTTGAAAGTTTAATTCCTCTGTTCTGCACAGCATTCATGTGACCATAAGCAAGTTAGTCTTCATTCCTGCTAGCAGGATGGGTGTAGGAGGAATGGTGGAATGAAAGGTCCTGAATGATGAGATGCTAATGCTGCAGGAGTAGGTGCTTGTTTTGATCTATGGTTGGTGTGGGGCTCCTTCTTATAAGGTACTGGGGTTAATGCCTTATGGCACTGTGATAGCAAGAGGAGGGCTTCTTGCTTCCAGTTCATTGGAGAAATGCTGTGCTTGCCCTTTCTGCGGGCAATCAAAGCACTCCATCCTCCTGCAGTCCAGCAGTGTGAATGCTCTCTTTGTAGTATGATCCTTGCTGCTGTGATTGTTTAATTCTAAAGGTCTCTGGCCCGGAGTTAGGAGCCCACAGTGACCTTCACAGGACTAGAGCAGACCAGGGATTTTATAGTCCCCTGTTTCATGTGACTCCAGGTCCTTCACTGAAGACCACACTCCTGAAAGTTAGAGGTGATAGTCCTGTACTGTCTTTAAACAGCAATAGGCTTGATGTTTGAGCCTACAATGGCCTTTAAGTACAGGCTGGATATATATATTTAGGGTAGGAGATGTACGAGATTTTTTTAGCAAGTGGCTTCATGTATTCCTGAGGGGCAGAATCTCACCACTGTACATGAGAAGGTTCTTGACCCTTATCCTGTTTCTGGGCTGGTCTTGCACTTTGGGCCCAATGTATAGTGCCGCGAGCCTTAAAACTGCAAAGGAATAGGGATCGAGACCTTTTCACAGAAAAGGTAAATGCGATCTGCTTTATTGTTAACATACAGGAGTAGTTATACTTTTGTGTATGCAAATCAACCCGGAGAAAAGTCTCTGATATCTGAACTGCTTTAATCTGACAAAGCAGTACCATCTTGTGTCCATATCCACTCATCTCTTGTGCAGGCAACTACTAGGCATGGACAGCTTCTAATCATGGGCTACTTTCCCCACAACACTTAACAAGAAGGTTCATAAAGTCAGTATTGACTGATTTGTGTAATCCTTTCCTTAGTTTAGCTGAGAGGAAGCAGTTTCCTTTGGCTTATACTTTCCAGACTCAGCAGTTCATATTGTTAACACTGCTGATCCTGTTTGGACAGTAAAGATAAGTAAGCAGGATGCAAAACACTGGGGTTTGTATCTCGGTGCTTTGGCTGCTAGTGTTATCTGTCTGGGAAACATTGACCAGCTTGCCTGTCATTCAGTTGGCAACCAGCAGTGGGCTGTGCTCCCAGTGAAACTACTGTCTGAATGATGGCCTCCTTCCTCTAGTTTTTGAATGGGGTAGCTTCTGCCTAAACCTGTGTCAGTGACCTCTGAACCATGCACCTCATGGTCTGGACAAGCGTATGATCTGCCTGGGTGGAAGGGCCCAAAGAGTAGTGATCAATGGAGTTAAATCCAGCTGGTGGCAGGTCACAAGTGCTGTTCCTCAGGGCTCAGTGCTGGGACCATTTCTGTTTAACATCTTTATTGATGAACTTGATAAGGACATAGAATGTATCATTGGTAAGTTTGTGGATGACGCCAAGTTAGGTGGGAGTGTTGATGTGCATGAGGATAGGGAGGCTCTACAAAGAAAATTGAATAAACCAGATCAATGGGCCCATGTCAACAGTATGGCCTTCAACAAGGACAAGTGCCAGGTCTTGTACTCGGGCCACAACAACCCCATGCAATGTGACAGGCTTAGGGAAGTGTGGCTGGAAAGCTGCCAGGCAGAAAAGGACCTGGGGGTTTTAACTGGCAAGTGGCTGAATAGGAGCCAGAAGTGTGGCTGAGGAAGTCAATGGCATCCGGGCTTGTATTAGAAACAGTGTGGCCAGCAGAAGCAGGGAGGTGATTGTCCCCCTGTACTCAGTGCTGGTGAGGCCACACCTTGAGTATTGTGTCCAGTTTTGGGCACCTCACTACACAAAACATCGAGATCATGGAGCAAGTGCAGAGGAGGACAACAAAGCTGGTGAAGGGCCTGGAGAATAAATCTTAGGATTGAGGGAGCTGGGACTGTTTTGTTTGAGGAAGAGGAGGCTGGGGGGAGACTTCATCGCTCTTTATAATTACCTGAAAGGACATTGTAGAGAGGCTAGTGCTGATCTCTTCTCACAGTTAATTAGCAACAGAGCAAGAGGGAATGGATTCAAGATGCAACGGGGTAGGTTTAGGCTGGACATTAGGACAAAAATTTTCACAGAAAGAGTGGTCAGACACTGGAATTGGCTGCTCAAGGGAGGTGGCTGAGTCACCATCCCTGGATGTGTTTAAGGGTTGTTTAGGTGTGGTGGTGGGGGACATGATTTAGGGGAGAACTTTGTAGAGTAGGGATGATGGTTGGACTTGATCCCAAGGCTCTTTTCCAACCTGAAAGATTCAATGATTCTCTGTGCCTCTAGGGGTATATCTGCCCTGCACAGTGGCTGGAGAGAAGCAACTGTCTTGTTGGAGTTCTGTAGTGTCTGGATTATCATCATGTCCATCTGCATCTGAGCAGTGCTGGGACTGCTAACAACTGTGTTCCAGGGCATGGTCCATAAACTCAATGTCCTTGCCTACTGCCAAGGCAATACTCAAGATGAGATAAAGGCATTCTGCCCCACAGATGTCAGAATGGGGAGCTTGGTGTGCTGCATACAAGGTCTTTTTGTGGTCGTAAGGCTTAAGAAGGTGTATCTCTTAGCTTAAGTACATCCCTTTAACACTAGCTAACAGTAAGTATGCAGCAGATAGAAGTCTTTTTCTAGTGTGGTGAGAAGGATGAGGATACAGTGTCTGGGGTATGCCTCACTTAAGCATGACAGCCTGGTGATAATGGTAGAAGTAAGCATTGGTGGCAGTGGCACTCTACGCAGGAGCAGGCTGCATAGAGGCAAATTCATGCTAACCTGACAGCTGTGTCCTCTGCAGGTAGCCAGAGAGACTTTTGTACCAGATCTGGACTGCAGTACACACACAGATGGCCAGACAAGGGGGAGGGAGTTTCTAAAGCTCTTGGAAGCAAAGCTTCCCCTTAAAAAGGGCAACCTCTCAAGTTTTTATGCAGCTTTACAGGAGCTTAGGGCAGCCTTCAGGCTTGGTGTGATATGACAGGATTGTTCAGATGTTGTCTGGCACCGTTTGTTTGTGAGCTGTGGCACTGAAACTTGTGCTTAGGGCAGGCTCCTGGCTGGTGGGATCTGTGCACGTATGCTGCAAGGTGGTGAAACAGCATCAGTTGAAGCCCAGTTCTCCACCTTGCCTTCCTGGGAAGACATTCAGAATGATAAAGGATAACCTTGGGATTCAGCCTGGCTCCAACAGTCACTCTTTATTATAAACTTCCCATGTTGTGACCTTGATCTCTGGAACTTCCTCTGTTATGCAGAAAATAATTTGTTAGGCTGCAGCACTGAAGGAAGTGCCTCTGAGAAGATGGGTTTCATAGCACAGGAACCACTGTAATGTGATAGGCCAAAGTTCCCCCGTGCTTCTGAAATACAAATACCTGAAGCTGGTGATCACTACTGTCTAATAGCTTTCAAAAGTGTATTCCTTGGTACCTAAATATATTAATTTACTGAATGCAAGAACTGAATGTACACATTAATCCTAGTAAACTATGTTGTATATCTCTAATCTTTTTTGCTTGCTTCTGAGGTCCTGGATAGAATTGGAACAACTTTTCTTCTTCTCTTTTTGGGTACAAGCAGTGAGGTACAGCTTGATGAAGGCAGTTCAAATTGTAATCCAGAAGGACAAATGGGCTGGTGGCTATGCTGAATCTTACTGCTCCTGAGTGCAGCCTGGCCACTTCCCTGGCTTCCCAGAAGAGGGTGACATGCTGAGCATCAAGGCCTTGTCATCTTTGAGTCAGAAAGTGCTGTCCTTGTCAGGAATTTCAGTAGGACTATGAGTTAAGGATGTTAGTGGTATGTAACCTAGAGCAACTTCCACAAGTAGGCTATTTCACTACTGTAGAAAAGTTCAAGTGTAATTGAAATTGTGTTCTGGGTGTGACCTGTTGGAATGAAGAAATGAACCTCCAAAGGAAGGTGGTGACCCTGGTTAAGGCCTCTCTGAAATACTGGGAAGGCAAGTCTGTTTTTTATTGAACCTGATGTGCTCTGAGGCCTCCTGCAAAAGTTTCCTCACATAAAATGCACAAATATCTTCTAAGCTGCTTTAATTGGAAACAAATAGCATTAAAATGTTGCCAGACACAAAGGTCTACCTGGAAATGGTAATACAAGACCTGGATTTAAGGCAGGAAGAGACTTCATAGTTATAAGCAAGAGATAGCTTTTTGTAAAGGAAAATTCAGATATCTTTGAGGCAATTTCTTGTACCAGCTTACTGGGTCTTTATTTAACAGCAAATGTGTGTTCTGGCAGCAAGGAATACTAGGATGCACTAGGTGTTGTGAAGATAAGATTTAAAAGGTACAGTGTTGGTGCCACAATGTTCTTGAGCTTTCAGTCCTGTTTCTGGCAGACAGATAGCTCTTAGAGTTTATGAGAGTCTGAAGATCTTTTGGGCCTATTTTTTCCTCAGGGTCAGCTGTTCTGCCACAGTGTGGAGGCAAAGGATACTGAAGAGAGAACTACCAGGGTTCTTGCTGTCTTTTATCTTCGGCTTAATATCTTTCAGTTAAACAAGCTGGAGGAGTACTGGAAGGAGGATGGTTCTTTTGAGAGAACTTCCCAGCTACCTCTAGTGCAAACAATTGGTTCTTCAGACTTTGAGCTTTATGTCTCTTTCCTTTCTTCTGTTTGGATGGGAAGGTTTGTCACACTGATGTGAAATTAGTGTCAGTCTGGCTTCATTAAACCTGCTTGGTGTTTGACAAAAGCTTACACTATGAATTCTGTTGCAGCTGAGGTCTGTATCTGTAGACCTGAATGTTGATCCTTCTCTCCAAATTGATATACCTGATGCCCTAAGTGAAAAGGACAGAGTGAAATTCACTGTACATACTAAGGTAAGATCATAGGGTAGAAAGTGGTTTTCATACATGTTGTGCAAGTAAGCTGCATTTGCAATACAAATATCTGTAAAAGAGGAAGGAAATCTAATTAGATGGAGCTTTTCCACTTAAAGGTGACCTGAGGGTATATATATGCAGAAAGTTCAGCTTTCCTTAGACCAGAACACCATCTAATTGACTTTTCTGAGGAGTCCTAGTTTGACACTGGAAGACTGGGGGGTAGGGTGGGGGAACCAGCTACTGTGAAACTTCACCAAATAAACTGCATAAATGCTGTTCCACAACAGTGCCTTTCCTTTAAATAGTCTCCTTAGTACTAAAGTTCTTAAATGAGTGCCAGCTCAGATAAAAGAGTAGGCAAAGCTCTTACTAGGCAAAATAGCTTCCTTTGGAAATGGACAGAGCTGTTTCTAAGAGCAGTAATTTACAAAACAGTAGGGCTTCTATATCTTCTCTTCCAGACTACACTGCCAGCTTTTCAAAGCCCTGAGTTTTCAGTTACAAGGCAGCATGAAGACTTTGTGTGGCTGCATGACACACTCACTGAAACTGAGGAGTATGCAGGACTTATTGTAAGTACTTCCTAAAAAATGTAATTCTAAAGAAAAGACTGGTGAGTGGAAGTGTGTACTAAGTAAGGGCATGAAGTCTGCTTTCCCAATGTCACTAGTGTTTCATGACTGAGGTATTCCCTATGCTTCCTTTTGCTTTGATTCCCAAACAACTTCAGTACAGCTCTATGTTAGCTTCTCATATAGCTTGGAGCAACAAAAAAACCTTGAGTGCTCTGAGAGTTTCTGACGCTATGGTGGCATTAATGTCTGCCTGAACATAATGCAGTGGAATAGTCCATTAAATACATTTTTTTCTTTTCTATTATGATTCTTCAGGAAAGGGCCTTGAGGCAAGAGAAGATGGCTGGCTAAGGGATGCACTATAGAAGCTGTTCCTTGAAGTTGATCTCCCTCCTGGGGCAGGTGTAGCACAGAGCTGGGAGGGGCAAACAGGGTCCTTGTCATCCACATGGCTCTGGAACTCCAGAAGGTGTTCCAGAGGTGCAGAACTTTGCTGGCTTGCCATGACCAGGGAAAAGGGCATCCTTCTAGAGAGGGCTAGAAATTATTTTGGAAAGCTTTATTTGCTAGTGTCTATCACTAAACAATTCCTTGGCTAGATACCTCCAGCACCTTCCAAACCTGACTTTGATGGTCCCAGAGAGAAGATGCAGAAGCTAGGGGAAGGAGAAGTGTCTATGACAAAGGAGGAATTTGCCAAAATGAAGCAAGAGCTAGAAGCGTAAGTAGAATGAGTTTTCTGGCAAAAGCTGCACTTAGAGGCCTTCTGGGAGAGCAACATATTTGGTAACTGATATTGAGTGTGACTGTTCTAAAGCATGTTTCCTGCTGCATAAGCTTTAAAATCCTGGAGCTGCCAGCAATTTCTCTCAAACTGGAAGTCTTCCTAGGTAAAGAGATGGAAAATAGCTTCTTCATCACTAGCTCGCTGTTTGAGAAGCATGCTGTTGAATATTTTCACTGGATAAACCTCAAGCAATTCTTTGTATACTGAAGAAGGCAATACAAGATGGGACCTCACTCTGTTCTTTCCTTTCAGTGAATACCTTGCTGTCTTCAAGAAGACTGTATCATCACATGAAATCTTCCTTCAGCGGATTTCTTCTCATCCTGTGCTTAGCAAAGATCGCAATTTCCATGTTTTCTTGGAGTATGACCAGGATGTAAGGCATTTCTTATTTTTCTCCTTTCAGAGTGAGGCAAGATGTCATGAGTACTGTTACTTTTTTGGGCACAGTCAGAATGCTGTGTAAATCAATGTGCAGCATCAGCAAGCAGATATTGCTAGTGCCTCTGTCAGGTGGTTGTAGATGAAACCTCTAGACCTTTTTCTGCTATAAATCTTGTTGCGTTTCTTAATCCTAATCAAGCTAGTTAGGAACCCAACTTATGTCTTGACATCTTAAAAACAAGTATGAACAAGTATGATATGTGCTGTTGCATAATCCTAAAATGGAAGAATGGAAGTGTATTAAAATTAGTACTGCATCTGCTTTGTTACACCTAATTATGAATGCTGGCTGCTGATCCAATGTTTGTAAAGAGAAACTGAGCTGCTTCTGGTAATGAGAAAAATCCTGGGTTGCAGGATAGTTGAACAAGATAAGTGTTATATGAGCCATCTTTGTTCAGCTTATATAGGGTTATTGTGGAGAGCTTGGAAATTAGCCTGCTCTGTCACATGCTAGATATAAGTGCTGTTACAATAAGGCAAGTGTCAAAATAATTAACTTCTTTTGCTTGTGAAATGACTTTAAAGCTGGCCTGGCCTCTCTGTTGCAGCTGAGTGTTCGGAGGAAAAACACAAAAGAGATGTTTGGTGGCTTTTTAAAAAGTGTAGTGAAGAGTGCTGATGAAGTCCTCTTCTCTGGAGTCAAGGTAAGGTTTACCTCCTACTTAGCTTAATCTTGATTTTCTTACTTCCTGTTCCAGAGAAGTTAGTTATGTCTTCTTCAGGCTTGATGTGAGTGAGCCTTATTTACTAATGCTAACCTCCTGGGTTACTACATCCCAAGTTGGATGAAGTAATTTATATTAATTTTCCCTTCTATAGACATGACATCAAAGCTATAGGCTGTTAAACATTTAAGTGTATGTCTAAAGTTTCTGATGAATGCACAAAAGTTGCTTTAACACCTGATAGTAGAGGGGAGGGAGAAATAACACCTTCAGCTAGTGTGCTTGTGGCTTTTGTCTACTTTGGAGTTCTGAACAAACATGATTGGGTTTCTGCATGCACTAGTTAAAATCAAACATCAAAAACTCCTGTGTCTGGTCCAGCTTCAGCTTTTCAGTCATATTGCCAGGTTAGCTCTTTCTAACAGTCTTGCTGTTCACATTACAGTACATACAATGGCAGGGATGTGAAGAAAGTTTGTGAACTTGTGTTTAGCTGCTGTGTTGCAGCAGGCCTGGGACATCAAACTCCAGCAGTCGGTAGCCCTCTATCAATTTACCAATTACTTCAGACAACATGCAACACTGAATAGTTGAGTGTCAAGTCCATCTTCAATTCATTGTAAAGAAGAGACTTGACAAATAGTTTGGCTTGTCAAACCCTTAGGTCAGGTTCTTGTCATGAACTCAGCTCTTCAGTAGAGATTGGGCACAATGCTCATGTGACTGTGGTTATTTCTTGGCCCCTCTCAAAACAGAGATGAGCTTGTACTTTGCAGTGATGTAACTGACTTAACAGGTCATACTCTCTTTCAGGAAGTAGAAGATTTTTTTGAACAAGAGAAGACTTTTCTTGTAAACTACTACAACAGAATCAAGGATGCATGTGCAAAAGCAGATAAGATGACAAGATCTCATAAAAGTGAATCTTTTCAAAGACCTTTCTAAAGACCTTGCAGTCTTGCTGATGTCAGCCTGAAAACCTTGTCTTGTTCTTGCAGATGTTGCAGATGACTATATTTATACTTCAGCTTGCTTGAACAGCCTGGCATTAGAAGAACCTACAGTTATAAAAAAGTAAGCAATTCTAACTGTTCACGACCATGTCCTGGGGCTGGGAATATCAAATTCCTTCTGTAAAATCCAGAGGACTGAGTCATAGCTGGTTTCAGTTGCTCAAATTTCAAGCAAGTGGCATTGAAACTTTCTGATGCTTCTGGTGTGACTGGCCTAAAATTATCAATTGCGTCTGACTTTTAACTAGCTATTCTTTTTTCAGTTGTGCCCTAGAGCTGAACTGTGCTTGTCATTAAAGCTTCTTCTAAACAGAAGTCTCCTTGAATGCTTTTCAGGTCATGAACTCCCAGAAAATATCAGGGAAGGGAATTCTGTGTGCATCTGTGTTCCAATGTGCTGTTTAATACAACCACAGCTTATACTAGTCCTGTATCTTCTGGACCTTGAAGATCCAGATTTGTTGTTGGGTTTTTTTGTTTTGTTTTTTTAAAGCTGTGGAAGCCTAGTCAGCTTCTCCAAGGTGAATTCTTCCACCTATCTAAACATTGCTATCCGTTTACAAAGACCTTGGCATAACAGAGTATATAGCTGTATAAACAAGATGGTTCATCCCTCTTGTGGAGAATTTCCCCACTGCTACTCTAGGACCTTTCTGATCTAGAAGACAGTATTGTTACTCTAAATCACCTCTAGCTGCTCAACTGTACTCATCTGTTAGGCTGGAATCAACACCTTCTGTATTTAACATTTTGTCCAGGTCTTTGCCTGGACCTGAGTTCTTTTCAAGCTGTTGTCTGGGGCTGTATGGAGAAGTAAACTCCAGCCTTCAGCTTTTTTGTTTCCTGTCAGCTGATCCCAGCATTTACCAGACTAAGAAGGATCTATAATGTATTTATGCATTTTTTTTCCCCTAGGTACTTGTTGAAAGTTGCTGAGCTCTTTGAGAAACTCAGGGTAAGTTGTTTTGGTGTTGGTTGGTTTGTTGTTGTTTTGTTTTTGTTTCTTAAATCTATGAATCTGGATGTTGCTGTTTCCTGTTACGTACTAACTATCTGATCTTTTCTGCAGAAGGTAGAGAGTAGAGTTTCATCTGATGAAGACTTGAAGCTCTCTGAACTGCTGAGATACTACATGCTCAATATAGAAGCTGCAAAGGTGAAAACACAGTGTCCATCATGACTCACTTATTGGGATACTTCATGCTTTAAGAAGACAGGAGGGTGGACCCCTGTTTTGCCTAAGGAACGTGGCACCTCTTAACCACAGCAGAATACAGACATTATATATTGGCTAGCTGCAGTCCATCCCACTTACAGAAGGGCTGTTTAATATCCCCAATGTTTGGCATTTACTGAGGAAGAACTCATTAGACTTTAAGTTAGAGCAAACTGAATTTGAGGCTGCAGTACCATTCAAACTCTTCCCCTGCCTGAGTACTCATGACTTGTCAGTAAAACTGATGATGACTAATAAAAACTGTAAAGTAAATCAACAGTAAAGTACTGTATCATGAATAGGCAGTAATGTTTGAAAGCTATTGGAGTCTGGACTGCCAAGAGGGGCTTGGTAAGCTGATAAGTCTTGGGACTGCAAGAGCCTTGCCAGCAACTCTTTTTCTAAGCAATTCTTGATTTGCCAAGGGGGTTACTACAGGCTCTCTCTGGTGTACTGCTATCTAGATATCAAGACTGTACTGCTGTTAAGTTGGAAAGGGATTGGCACAGAGACCTGTACTGCCTCATGTCTAGGTTAGTACAGTGCTTCAGTCAAACTGTGAGATCTCCCTTGGATTAAGTGATGGTTTATCCCTCACTGGAGGTATACTGAGGGAATTCAGAAAGCACTATTACTCCTTAGTGGAAAGGCCCATCTTACAGAAGGATAAAGCTACTTTAAGGGAAGAAGCAATGCCTGCAGCAGCCCTCAGACTTCCTTGACTAAGGCACAAGTGGCTGTCCTGAATATTTGCTACTGCACTGGTGATAGGCTCCCTTTGCTATGCCAAGAGCATAGCAGGTTATAATAGCCTGCTGGAAGAAGCAACATCTGGTGCTGAAAGAAGTGAAACGTCCTTCTGCTAAGGTAGTCATAACCTCAATTTGGGAAGTAGTTTTCTTAAAGCTCTGATGCATTATTCCTGTCTACTTTCAGGATCTTCTGTACAGACGTACAAGGGCTCTTGTCGACTATGAGAACTCGAACAAAGCTCTAGATAAAGCCAGACTAAAGAGCAAGGATGTCAGGCTGGCTGAGGCACATCAACAGGATTGTTGTCAAAAGTTTGAAAAGATTTCAGAATCTGCAAAACAAGGTAAAACAGGCTTTGCTGTATTATGCTGAAGTGAGATTTTAATGCAGTCCAGGTTTCCATTTGACTTTCAGCTACTGAAAGCTTCTGAACACTCCTAAGCAAGTAGACTGGGTGTTACAAGAGCAGTATAGATGCCTGCATAATTAATGCAACTAAATAATTTCAAGAATGATTGTCTGAATAGGAGCAATGTCAGTTCTAGACCAAGTTTAATTGCAAGCCACTAGTATTTCCACAAAGTTCCAGCTTTCCAGACTGATCTCATGTTCTTGACCTCCACCTCAGGTAACTTCTCTCTCAATTAGAATTGTGCAAATAGTTTTACTCTGTCCTAGTACAGCTGAGTGTCTCACACAGATTTTCAAATACTGATTCTTAGTAGATGCTTCTTTACAGTATAAAAGAGGACACATGCTTTCATGCTATACGTGCTACTCTGTTGTTCTTGGTATTTAAATGTTGTTCTGTGTTCTCACAGAGCTTGTGTTGGTTACTTCAGTCTTATTCCAGTTGTCTTTCTACAAAACATTGCTGTATTAGGCAAGCTGTCTGTTTTCTCACCAAGGTGTCAGTGTCACGTAAGGAATGTATCTTCTGGCTAGAAACAGACTAATTCCTGAATCTACTTTTTGTAGTTAAATACTGTAACTAGAGCTGTACAACGAAACTCATGAAATGTAAGGGGCATAACTGAAACTTGAGTCACACTTAGTACATCTGTCTCATCTTTGTTCTTTATTCCCTACAGAACTGATGAGCTTCAAACAGAAGAGAATAGCAGCATTCCGCAAAAACCTAATTGAAATGGCAGAACTGGAAATAAAACATGCAAAGGTGTGTTCTTTTTGGAATTAAGCAGGCATAGCCTGAGAGAAGTGAGTACTGTGTGACTTGGAGGATTTGCTGTGTTCCCTTTAAAACTAGGAAGTGTAAAATAGAACAACTGGGCATTTTAGCTGAGATCCAAAGACAGGAAGGAAAGGAAGTAAAAAGCTGTTAGTGCACACAAAGAATAAATGCTGACAGTCTTATCTGTCCTATGCAGAAAGTCTATTTTCAACTTATCTCTCCTAAGACACCATCCTATGGCACTGCAAGTGAGAAGTCCCAATTTTTCAGGTAGTACACAACAGCTCTCCTTCCTTCTCTGAGGAGGCAGCCTTCTCTGTGAGGTTGCACCCTTTCTGCATCTGGAGGCAGCTGCTGCTTCAAGTGCTCCTGAGTGCTGTGAGACACTTGTCATCTAGCTGTAAAGTTTTCTCACTTGATTTCTCAGTGAAGGTGAACACTTTTTGCCAGCCTCTGTCAAACCTGACTGAGCAGTTTGGCCCACTTAAAACTTAGTACTGTCTCTTGTCCCTGTCTTTCCCATAAAATGAGTCACGTTTGCAGGCCTGCACGAAGAGGCAGATGGCAGACTGTGTGATCTGGTTTTGATGCTTTTGCTGCTCAAATGCTTATCTTAGCTGTGTAAGCTCTTCAGCATTGTCATGGGCTACAAAATCCTGGGATGGACCTACTATTTTGGAAGCTAGTTCATTGTGGAAGGCAGGATGTAAATTGTAATACTTATCTGAAACTAATTCTCTTCCTTTCCAGAACAATGTCTCTCTCCTGCAAAGCTGTATTGACTTGTTCAAGAACTAAGGCATCTTATTCTGAAAATGTGAAAAAAGCATCACTTGCACTCAATGGCCAGGGGCAACTTATTGGCTTGACTTCATTAGCTTAAAATAAATATTGTCACTGAGATTGTTTGCCTAATACTTAAGTATGTTGATAGTGATACATTGACTTTGGGGGTATAAATGGGAGACAAATTGTGTATGAATTGTCTGGATGTAGCTAACATCCTGTTGGCTGATAACTCAAAATGAGTCAAATGTAAGAAATCGATTTGCTGTTGACTGACTTCATTGAGCAGAAAATGTTTTCTGAGAAGAACTCCTTTTTTGCAGGTCGTAAAATCTGTCTCTTCATAGCTCTGATATATTTAAAACTTGCAAGTAGGAGTGACTTACTTACTTTATAAAATTACTACATTTATATATCTTAACATTCCACTTCCAAGACAGATTTCTACTACAATATATTTTGAATTTCTATAACTACATTCAGTATTTGTACACTTGGGCAATACAGCAAATAAAGATGTCTGATACAACAAGCTGTTGTTGTATGGCAAGATTTTGTGTGGGATGTAAAATGACAAACTGAAGTTTCAGGCACAGACCTATGATAAATTACACACCACCCAGAGCTCTTCATTCAGAGCACTAGAGATTCATGTTTGACTCAGTAGGACCATTCTTGGAATGGGTGTTGGCATGAAAGATGGGGACTCCAGGTCATGTTGCTGGTTGAGTCATTTGCAAACTTCTGCTGCCTATATACTGCACAGAAAGGAAACTAAACCTTCCAAAAGCATTGATATGTAGATGGCTTGTATGCCTTCAGACTACTTTACAGTGCTTCGTATTTTGTTAGTCTTTATACTTTCTGCTAGCAACAAGAGGCTGTTCTAAACTTCAGGGCTTCTGGAAGTACAGCTCTTCTGTAAGATAAACCTCTTTAAATTTAGTATGGCTACCTGGGGGTACACTGTCATAGCTGAAACTGCTTGGCCTGTCAATCCCAGTCATCTTTCTACAGGTTGGCTATCATGTGGCTTATGTGGGTACAGGTCAGTGAGCCTTTTTTTTTTTCTTGAGGCCCTTTCCCAAGTAAGAACAGTATCTGAACCTTGCTTTTTTTGTGTGTGTGTGACTAAACCTTCTAATCATGCTGAAAGACACCATATGGCTATGCTCTGGGCGGACTGCCTGAAGCAGCTTCAAGCAGAGAAGATGAGTGGTCAATTTAGTGGCAGTATCTCAGGACTGTTCAATAGCTTACTTCTCCATGACCTATTGCTTTTTCTTCCTGGTACCCTGTGAAAACTGCAGCTTTTAGCAGTCATACCTTCCTGCATCTGTCTGGCTGGAAATTGTCTTAATTCTGTCTCCTTTTACCTTTGTTTGACAGGAACAGTTTCAGTTTATGGTTTGTTAAGGTTTCTGAAGTTTATGCTCAGCTTTTGCTTAAGTAGCTGAGTTCTAGCAGCAGCCCCTTTAGTATATTGCTTGTAGGTATGAAGAAGAGAGTTAACGGGTAGCATCACTGTCACCTGTGAAAGATATAAAATTCTAGCTGCTTGTCCTGGAGCCAACCAGTGGCTGCAAGCTGGATAATTCATGCTGGCAAAGCTTTGGCTTTTCCTAAAGAATGCACATTGTGCCTCTTGCCCTCATTTCTGACTCCTTCATGGTAGGCTCTGATGGTTTGCCAGCTGTGGCACATGAGCTATTTCTAGTGTGCTGTACCTCTCAGAAGCCTACTGCTTCGTGCCCTTTTGCACCTATTGTTTATACTCTTTTGGAATAATATGCTGTTATATACTGGGTCTTTCTGAACCTAGCTGTAGTAATTGGGTGGTCTTTGTGGATCAAAGTCTGTAGCCAGGTTCTTAGAGCCTATTATCTGACTTCAGTTGAAGTTGAGTTCTGACTGTTTTCCTAAGCTACTTCAACTCTGTTCAGAGGCCTTTCTTATTTTCTACAGAGAAAGGCTGCAGATAGAACAAACAATGTGCCCCTACTTCAGAAACGGTGTGGACTGTTGTGGGCTTCTTGCAATGCTAGTAGCAGTGTGTTTGAAGCTTTAAGTGAGACACTTTTAGGGGGGGGAAAAAAAATAAATGTTCTTTTAGAGCTTTTCTGTGAGATGTTTTGCACTCTAAATTTCTGACAAATCTTGACTCAGATTAAAGTACTCATCTGCTCAGACTGAAAGGACCCAAAAGACTCTGAATGGATATAATTACAACTTTATACAGTAGTTGTTGTAGTTAAGAGTTAATTTACAGTAACTGCAATAAATGGTGACTATAAAGCAGTCTCTGCCAATAACAGTGGTGCTCTGAAGGAAGCTGTTTTGTGTCTGCTGTGCCAGTAGAGTGCATTGCAGTCAGCTTCAATGTCTGAAACGAGTTGACTTGAAAAATACCTCAAAGCACAGACCACATTGCTGGAGTCCAGTGGGTGGCAGGCTGGGACAGCTGCTGGTATCTAATTTCATGACGTTTACCCTCAGCTTGGGTTGTAGGGAAGTACTGGAAAGGTGGCTGCGTCCCCCAGTTTGTTACCTGGCAGCTGGACATGTGCTGATATGTAAGAGAAATTAACTGCATATGTGAGCAGTCTGCTCATAAGGAAAGGCAGAAATCTTTTCTTAATTACTGTGACTGGATCTGACTTTTCCCAGTAGCAGGGCCTTGAATAAAGCCTTAGCAGATCAAAGATCATCAAAGGCAACTCAATGTGATAAGCCAGGTTATCATCAATGTAAAAATAAGATTTTTAGAAACATTTCTGGAACTTAATTTAAAAGGCAGGTTGAGGGGGGTGAGGGGTGGGGAATGAGGGCAGAATTTCATAGATGTCCCAAAAATATCATGCTCAAACCTGCAGAGCAGTTTCCCTTCATAAGCTTGTTGCTCTGGTTTATGGATTACAAACTGGCTTTGGGGAACAGGAATAAAACTCATCACTGTGATGCTAACTGGTATATAGCTTTTTACATCAGAAGCCAGTTTATTTCTGTCCATTTGAATGAGGTCAGAGAGAAGGCTAATGGCCGGTCAAGTTTACTAAGGTTTGTTAGATGTCCAGCTCTAGTGTTGTTAACAAAGGGAGATGCTGCTACTGCCTGGAGGTCAGCTTGCAGCACAAGTGTTTAGGTTACTTCTATGCAATCCCTTCCAGCTCTGTTCCCTCCAAGAATTTAAATACTAGGTCTTTGCTAATCCTAGCCTCAAATGGGCTAGGTCTTCTGGCAGTAGCAGCTCAGTAGGTGTAAATCTCCCACCTGGACTCAAGGACTTATTCTCTGAACACAGCTTTTAGCAGAGGTGTGTGCCCTTGTACCTTGGTGCTATGCTTGTGGCCTGTGTTACTGGAGGTAACATAGAGAAAATGCCCTCCAAGGGAGAATGTTTCTGTTGGTATGCAGTTGATGCAGTGCTCCCTTCTCCACATGGCAAGCTTGGAGTCTATTTTTTTGTCTTCTGTCTTTGGTAGGAGCAAGTATTTTTCCTCTTCCCAACAGAAGCATGGATCCTGAGGAGCAGCTGGATGCTCAGCATTAGAGAGTAAGAAGGTCCTTCCTGTGCTTGGACAGCAGCAGCACACATATCTGCTTACAGAGAAGCAATGATGACTTAGGGTGGTGCAGACAAAGTGAGCTAGAACTAGGTCCTTGGGTGCTGCATGTATCTGGTTGGCTGTTTCCAGTGGGCCAGAGCTAATAGTTAGGATGGGCACAGAGCAGTGTGTCTGTCACAGTGCAAACCCAGGAGAGACTAGCAGCAGGACAGTTGGATGCAGAAGGCTGCAGCCTTGGCATGGCTTTTACTGCAGGTAAGATATACTGACATGAGAGCATCTTTGGGGTGGGCAAAACAGGAAATGATTGTACTTGTGGATTCACAGTATCTGGACAGTGGGAAAATGTGGATGAGAACCAACCTGGTTGCATAAGAGAGGCTTGTAAATGTGTTCTGTTGCACAAGATTGTGATTCCAGGTGGAGCAACACAACAGTGTTTTGTAGCTGTGGGGAGTGAATGATTTAGAGTGGAGCATACTTCAAGAAAGAGCTGATTTGCCCTGGTTTATGCAAGTGCTCATGGCTCTGAGAAGAGGCATCACTGATGCTAAGGCTGGTGAGCCAAGCAGAGAACTGTTCCTGGACCTCTGGGATATAGAAAGCCTGGAAGAGCTGTGAGCATGGGCCTTCCATGCTAGTTGTTTCTGGGTCTGTGCTTTCCACAGTGGTTCTCCAGCTATGTCTGGCTTCACAAGCCTAAGAAATTCTGCTAGCACCCTGGCCTGACTGGGGACAGAAATTAAGCTGCAGTCTGAGTTATCTTGAGATGTTTACAGATGTTTTAATTAAGATTAGAAATGACTAGTTTTGGGTATTTTTTAACATGCTCTCAATTTATTCAGCTCCCTTCATTCCATTATGTTTATTCTTGCCTGCACATTCTGTAGGGGATTAGTGATCAGAGGCCCAGACCTATAGCATTTTTGTTACACTCCTGATTGCAGCAAATGTGAGTTTCTCAAAACACAGAGCTGAGAAGGGTTTCTCAGCAGGAATTAGTAGTTGCTGGCATTTGCAGTCTCTCTCAGAAGATTGGGGTGAACCACTTGTTCATGCTGTGAAGCATAAAGAGCTCTGCCAAGTTCTCGTTCTTGGATGCATCTCTCAGCAGTTTCCTGCTATCCCAGCACTTAGTGCTATGTTTGGGAGCACAGTTCTGAGTTATTTCAACTTGTGCTCTTAAACACCTGCGTCATTGCTTGGTGACAGTGTTATATCTGAAGTGGACTTGAAAACTGGCTGTTTGCAGCTCAGTGGTCACCAGTGAATGAATTACAAGCACTAGTGACCCATTTTAATCCCTTAGATTGTTGTCTGGCTCCGACTTTGGACCTGCAGCTCCCTGTTTTCTAAAACCTGTGGTTTGGTTGCTGTCAAAATGCTGCCCAGTAGACGAGCTCTGTTGTAGGTTCAGCCTTGCTTTTTATTTACTTTTTATCTTACGAAGCCAAAGAGAAGGCCCAGCTGAGATCAGAGTCCAGCTCAGCTGGGTTTTTGTGCTTCCATGCTAAAAATAGTCCCTGCTAGGACCACTTCGCAACTTGAACAGACAAGCAAGAATGGGGCTATTTTACAGGGAAAGGGATTCAGGGGGAGTGTAGAAAAGGTGACTTGCCTGTCATTCCACAGATACTTCTTGTCAGAGCCAGAACCTTAACTTGCATCTGGAATTCCACTCCAGGGCTCCTTCTGTCTCAGTCCACTGCTGTTGGAAGTGGTCAAATGAGTGCTTGTGATTTTAGCTTAGCTGTTCCTTGGCTGCAGTTTACTGCTCTTCTGTGGAGATGTGGTAACTGCTAGGGTGACTGTTCTGCCTCCACTCTGATGCAGTGAAACATGTTGATTTAAATGGACGTTTAGCACTCTCTTCTGTGGGTCTGTTTTACTTGGCAGTGGAATTCCAAGGTCACTTTCTGACGGAGAGGGTGGTGGAGGCCTAGGCAGGTGGAAGTGCATTTTAAGTGTTTCTCTGCTGACACTTCAGCTTCTTGTCAGCAGTCAAAGGTAGAGTGCAGTGGCCAGATCATGTGCATTTAACTTCTTTTAGGTGAAGCTGCAGAAGTCTTCCTGTTCATTTCAAAGATTCTCATTCCCTATCTGTTTCTTGTGTTTGATACTGCTTTGCTTTTACTTAAAAACTTTCCTAAGCCTGTTTTGTTAAGGGAAAATGCACCTGAGAGTCTGATTCACTGGTATAAAGCAATGCTAAAAAGTTTAACATTCCTGCTTAATGCTACCCTACTACCTGCTTTGAAAAATAACATGCTGCTTTGTGTCTGGTTTAATTTGGATCAAGTTTATTCTTTTCCTCTCTGGAGGAGTCCAAACCAAACCAACCAAACAAAAAACCCCTACAACACCAGCCTCCCCAAAAAACGAAAACCAAAACCTAAACCTGGCTCCATAAGCCAGCACAGGTTTAGATTGCACTTGTGGCTCAGCCCAAAAACATGTCTCCAATTTGGTATAATTTAGTCAGCAGCTTCCAGCTCTGCCTTGAACTGCTTCTTCTTGAAGGCCTTGCTAAACAAACATAAGAAGTTAATGAGCAGGTTAGCAGAGATGTTCGAGTAAAGTTAACTTATCTAGTTAAGTTTGAGATGAGAGCTGTAGTTTCATCATGAGCTTGCTGCCACTGAAAGGGGATGGCCTCACTTCCCCTCCTGTTTTGTTCCTCTAGCATCCCTTGGGCTGGTCCTGATGTTTGTGTGGCCTCATGCCAAGCTGATGTAACTCACTAAAATGGCATTAGATGGGCCAAAATGGAGACGGGCCAAAATGAAGACAGGCTTTTTGCCAAGTCATTGCACTGAATCTGTGTTCCTGGAGCAGAGAAGCATGCAGGCATGTGCAAGGATGACTCAGAGGGGATGGAGAGAGGAGACTTTGGTGAGGAGGCTTAGCTTAACTCAGCTATGTTTTGAAACTGGTGAACCAGCACTGGTCCAGTATATGCTTGGATTTCAGGCTGAGAGTGGCAGCTGCTATTGCTAAACCTGCATTGAGAAGATGTGGGCCATTTCAGTCCAGGGCAGTCTGCATGATGGGGACCACCTCTGAACTGCAAACAGTTACTTGTTAGGAAGATCTTGGCCTTTAGAAGGTGTACAAACAGCTCTTCCTGGGAGGTGGTAGTGGCTGGTGACTTCTGAAATAATTCCATCAGTAGTGCTTGAGAAACTTCACAATGCCCCTTGCATGGACCTGACAGCACTGGAGTGTTACCCCCACTCACAAACCTTTTAAGGAGGATAGCAAAATGGTTCTTAGACTGTGGATTTGGAAAACATCAGCAATTTGAAGTCCTGAGTCAACAGGCAGTGCCACTTTAAAATTTTTCATTCTGCTGTGGAGGTTGTTGGCACAGCCTCCTTCAGTGAATGCAAGGTTGTTGCCATGGAGGACAGGAAATCCCTAGTCTGCACAGAGAAGGAAAACATTGGAAACTGTCCTACTGTAAAGTACAGCTGCCTCTCTGCTGGGAGAGGGGTGCTTGCTTCTGCAGGGTGTTTACCAAAAGTCTCTGGTTTTGTCTGCAAATCTTTGCACATATTTGCTCTGTTTCTTTGTAGGTTGCTTGTGCACTTGGAGAAGAGCTGGACAAAGGAAGTGGGACCAGCTGGTTAGGACTAGTTTTAAATGCCCTGATTGATGTGAGAAACAGGAGGGATTTTCACTTGGGAGTAAGATACTTAGCAAGTTTACAGTATCTGCCTCTCCTTTTAACTCTGCTCTCTTCTTTTTCCCATTTCCCTCTACTGTTTGCAGAGGAAGGTCTCTGCCTTCTTCCCTTGGTCCTATTAGAGCAGGAGACATCTCTACTTTGGTGGGTTTCTGTTCTCTACCTGGCAATCTGGCATGTATCCTGGCTGTGATTGCTGGAGGTGAGAACAGCAGTCTGGGCTGTGTGTGCAGCTACAGGAGCTGTTCATGTGTTTCTGCAGCTATCTAGATGCTTAGAGCTGGCATATCCTTATGAGATGATGAGGAAGAAGTGAGGTTTGGGGAAGGTTTTTCAGGATATGTTGGCACCATCTTTCAACTGCAGGCTCTGCAAGCAGATGCAGTTCCCTCAGGAATTGGGACCAGAGAAGCCTGGGGTGGCTTAATCAGTTTTGTCAAGCCATCACTGTTAACATCATCAAGTTATAAAGGCTGAGCTGCTTGGTTGGTGCTAGGCATGAGTTCCTAACTCATCACCAGTATGTGGTGGTCTCCCCTGGGGTCTACTTCAGAGGCCAAATGAGCTGATTATCCCTGATGTGTACTGATAGTTATTAATCAACTGTAGATGGACCATTGGATCAGGACTTTCCCTTTCTCCAGAGACAGTTTTGTCAGTTGTCTACTTCAAGTCTGGTTCTGTCCCATTGCTGTCCTGTCTTTCCACATTATTGCAGTCCTGAGTGGTGTTTGGTGGTGAAGAGAAACAAGTCCAACTTGGGCTTTAACATCTGTTTGGCAATGTTTTCTGGTCCAAGTTTTTGTGCTGACACTCGTGAAGCTGAACTTGCTATTTCAAGACTCCAGAGGATACTATTGTATGTAGATCATGGTGTTATGAGAGGTGCCCTGGCTGGAGAGGAAAAGGAGCTATGGTCTTTATCTTCTCATTATACACCAGTGATTGTTGCATTTAACATGGTGCATTCTTTGTGTTTATCTGAGTTGTGTTGTTCCTAGCACTGTATACTGTTAATCAGCAGTGAGGCCTCTAAGTATAATCTCAGGAGTTGCTCATAGGGATGGCGTGGGTGGATTTGAGGCACCTTTGGCACCCAGTGTGATGGGACCAGCATCAGAATCCCAGGGCTCTGGTTGTGGGGGTTAAACCCCTTGATCCTCCCTGAAGTTACTCCAGGTTTTCTCTGGCAGCTCTTGCAGGACTTGCCACAGCCCAGCTTTTATGCAGCACAGAATGATGCAATCCTAGTTCAAACAACCCTCTTGTGCTGTTTCTTCTCATGAAGGGAGAGTGTCTTCTGATGTAACCTGGCATTGTGGTGTTGACTTGCATGAACACAAGGCAAACTTACACCAATAGGACTCTCTGACTGTGTTTGCCTAGTCTTGAATTCAGCAGGCTGTGACGTCTGTCTGGAGTCAATATGCAGTGACCTGATTCACATCTTCATTTTATGACTGACTGACTGCAGAGCACCACCTCTTTTCTATACCAGCCCTCCCTAGGTATATTTGTACAAGTCAAGTTCCACCTCCTGTGATGCTTTATTTTCAGCTGACTTTATTATCAGCTTTATTGATAGCTGACTATGTATTTTAGATGTCTTCACCTTGGCATGATGTGGTTCCTCTGGCCTGATGTGAGACTGGGCTTTTTAGGCTTCACATCCATCTGTTGCAGAAAGCCTGCTTCAGCTCTGGGGCTGGCATTCTGAGTCTGGGCTGGCACCACCTGGCCTATAGCTGTAGGGGCAGGCTGGGAGTCTGTAAGGTTTGTCTGGTGCATATTCTGGTCCAATGGCTTGTAAAACATGCAAGGTGACATGGAAACCAGTCACTGATGTCAACAAGACAATGTGAAAAAGCCCTCCCTGAGCCTTGTGTATGTGCAAAGGGAAGAGCAAAGGGGAGGAATTAAAGGCAAGAAATAAAAAGAGAGAATGTCTCACTGATATTCAGTTTGGTTGTCAGTGACAACTCTTCTGGGAACTCTGTGCAGCATGGAGTCTGTCTTGTGTTGGACGAGGCCATCCTTTTGTTAAGAGGCTAAGGAACATGGCTCAGGGGAGAGCAAATGCCTCATCCCTCACATTAGACCTCAGGACAGCATCTCCTTCCTCTATAGCAAGGACTGACAGAAAGAACAGCCAGAGTTTTGTCTTCTGCAGGAGGAAGGAGGGAAGTAACACCGATGGAGCCAGTGCTCCAAAAAAAGGGCTGATAGGTGTTCATCTGTCCATCCTTTGTATTATGGGTGCATGCACATACAGGCCTCCACTTGTCAGACTTTTCAAGGGGCTCTGGGGAGAATTGAAAATATGAAAATACGTTAACCCATGTTACACCAACTGGAAAATGTAAGGTGGCATCTGGATGCTACATGAGGCTCAGCCTTGGCTAGAGGGAAGAGGGAAAATGCAAGTTATTTGTTGTTCTTGCAACTGTGCATGTAATGCTTGCCTGCTTGAGTGAAATTGCAAGCTGGACAATGTGTGCCGAAGGAAGAAAGATGGTGCTTGGCTGAAAATTTTTTCTCCAGGCTGGATAATTTGGTTTACAGAAATTGGTTAATCACAGAACTAGTGTGGTACACAAGTATGCAAGCCTTCAACCACCAAAGCTTCCATGGTGTACACAACCAGAAGGAGGTACAAGGCAAACACGGAAGTTGTCCATGGAAGACAAACATCCCTGTGTCTTAGTGGAGAAGCCTCTGTCAATAATCCACCTGGCTCTGTTACAGAGCAGCTAAAAAAAGGAGCAAGGACACTGGAAGGGCAAATGCTCTGACTGGCAAGGGATGGATTGCTTTAGTGAAAGACAGAGGTGCTGACTGCTTTTTCCTCTTTCCTCCCCTGGTTTCACCCATGTCAGGAAGGATGTAGGAATCATGTTATTGTGCATTAGCATTGTGCTATTGAGTATTCCTGCTTGGTGTTCAGAACTGTAAGGTGGGCTATGCAGATAAGAAGGGGATTGCAGCATAGGCTTGAAGAACAGGCAAAGCAGATAACCCATCTGTCCTCTTACACTCAAAGAGGCAAGTTAGGGCAATGGGCCTGAGGTATTCTGGCAGCTCTTCCATGGGCTGGACAGGTAGAGCACTTCTGGGAGCATTGCTCCATATCTGGGAGGTATGGAAAGGGACTGATTCTTTCAAAAGCACCACAGAGAGAAGGAAACAGGAGCCTTGAGGGCACCCTCTGCCCTCTATCTGCCCTGATATGCCATTGTGTGCGTGCCCTGTGCCTACCAAAGCTGCGAGATAAAGTAAGGAGACATGTTTGCTGAGTGACTGAGCTCTGTGCTGAAATTACACAATCCTCATTTAAGGGGCCTTTGTGCAGCTCTGCAGAGGTGCAACGAAGCTGGCAGGGTAGAAGTGGGCAGGTGGCTGCCCACCAGATGGATGCCAAGGAGGGACCAGCATGCCAGTGTTGTGACACCGAGGTGCTGGTCCCTCACAAATTTGGCCAGAGATGTGGCAGTACCCCTCTGTTTCAGCACTCCCCAGCAGCAGATTGTGACTTTTCAGTGCTGAGAGATGGTTTACTTTGATATTCTAAGGTGGTGAGAAAGGTTCTGTAATGGATTGACACATTGATGTGCTGTCAAAGTTTGTCTGAGCTACTTTTCCCACAGCGTGCAGTAGGGAATCATCCAACAAGTCAATGCTTTGGGCAGATCAGTGGGTTTGTGAGCAGGCTGAAGTCTGCTGTAGTCTGGACTAGGGATTTTCTGTCCCTATAATCTCAGCCTGGATGTATTGCATAGCATGGATTTATCATGACTACACTGGCTTTAGAAAAAGCACTTTTTCTCTCTT
The DNA here is from genome assembly GCA_038090715.1 of Florisuga fusca. Taxonomy (NCBI): domain Eukaryota; kingdom Metazoa; phylum Chordata; class Aves; order Apodiformes; family Trochilidae; genus Florisuga; species Florisuga fusca. The sequence continues at coordinate 3,540,204 of JAAWXA010000022.1, forward strand.
GGTAATCTCTGCTGCAAGCTGCTTAAGACAGGCAATGGCCTTTACTAGTGTTTCTGTAACAACTTGAACAGAGGAGATCTGATCCCAGCCCTAAGCAGCTCCACTGGGTGTGGGATGCTTATCATGCCCCATGAACCTTTTGGGCTTTTTGCTCTGCAGGGCTCTGTAGCCAGGCAGACAGTGGTAGAGAAAGGAGAAAGCTCTGCCAGGGTTCCAGCTGCCTGCAGACAGTCTCTGTGCTAGTTACAGGAGAGACTTCAGCAGAGCTGGGCCAGAGAAAACAGGTTTATCCCCTTGGCCTGGAACTGCAGGGATGCTTAAAGGAGTAGGTTTGCAGTGCTACAGTGATGAGGACAGATTGAAGGGGAGGAGAAACAGGGGAGGGAGGGGATGTACTACCTCAAATATTGGAATAAATGGAGAATCCTGTGACTGCAGGAATAATGTATATTAAGCTCTTCCCTCAAAGCACGTAGAGGTGGATGTCTTCATTTCTGTGACTTTCATATTTGCTGATGAGAACTGTATGTGTGCCAGGCACTTGGTGCCCATATAGGGCACAAACTTGTGTTGCTTGGTGGGAGGAGAGGGTAAAGAAAACCTTTGCTCTGCCCTGAGCCTCCTCCTGGACTCCACTGTGGTCTGTATCTATGCCTGCCTGGCTGCTGGGTTAGGCCTCCTGTGCTGCCTCCTCGTTGGGCTGTGCAGGATGTGTTCTCACCATATGGTTTTTGTTGCCATGAATGAGTGAGGCCAGAAATCTGATATGTGAAAGCAATATCATGGCTGACTTCCTGGGGCTGGTAAGAACAGGAATTGGAAAAATAATTTCAGTGAGGTGGTGCTTGTACCGTAGCACTAGGCTGGGGAATGAAAAGCAGAAAGTGGAGGGTGATCAGCTGTGACAAGGACACTGCAGCAGGTAGGAGGGTTTTTTTCCATACTATGATGTCCTGCTGTAAATTTTGGTGGGGAATATGCTCCTTTGCTGAGGCAAGGCTGTGTGAAATTCTCCCTGCAAAGCATTGAGGCAGGCTCTGCTTCTCTGGCCAATGTTTCTCTTGTCACTGCAAGTAGCTTTCCAGCCTTTTAAAAAGGAGAAACCCCAGGAATCTGGCCTGAGGCTTTGGATGGCTGGAAAGGTCAGATCAAAGAGGAATTAATGAATGAGCCTGCAAAAACTAGAATGAAAGAGAATCCACCCAGCCCAAGGTGCTTGTCCTTAGGTCTGCAAATGGAGAAATAAGCATGCAGGGTGCTACAAGTAAGTTAAAGATATGCAGAGGTGTTTTGTGGCTAGGTTTGGCAAAGTCCATACGTTATCAAATTAGCTCCAGAGCAGGATAGTCACATCTATGCTGCCTGCTGGATGTGCTGTCTCTCCCACACTATCTCAATCTAGAATATCTGCAATATCTAGAATATTTGGTGTGGACCAGAACCACACCAAGGACCATCCTAATGGTCATGGTTCCATTTCCCAACAATATTCCCTGGGGTGTTTAAAAATATTATTCCTAGAATATAGAAACTCTCTCCTTTTAATCTGATCCCGTGGGAGAGTGATTTGTCCCCAGTGGCCTGTGTGAGGGCAGGGGGATGTTCCAGCTCCAGGACTCACTGGATGAGAAAGTGACTCAACCTATCTAAAGGAGGGTGTGTTTTGTCATTTGGTGTTTGGGAAGTGGTGTTGGTGGGGGTTCCTCTGGCTGCAGTGATGCCAGCCTTTCCTGCCTGTGGGGTGTAGTGGTGAGCCAGCTGGCCCGTGGTGAGGCTGGTGTGCTGGAGAACCTTGTGCATCTAACCAAGGCTCTGATTGTGAAGCAGATCAGTGGGATTGCATCCCCCACCTTCTGCTCTTGTCAAGATCAGCACCTTGGCTTTAAACCAAATGCTTTGAAATCAGCTCAAGAAAAAATGCTTTGCTGCTGTATCTGGGATTTGCTGATCCTGCCTTTGCAGGAGGCACACTCGACAGGCACCCTGGCAGCTCCATTTGCTGCTCAGTGGCACCCACGAGCACAAAGTCTGGCAGAGCCCCCGCCTTTGCCTTCTCTGTAAATATTTGTGTCCTCGCCTTGTCCATCAGCAGCCTGGTATTTGCACAGGGAGAAGGTAACAGATGTTTGAAGAATTAATTTTCTGTGCAGCCCATTCATGGGAGCTGTGTAGGAAGGCTTTTTTGTGGGACTGCAATGTAGCAAAGCAGAGGAAGCGGCGGCGTTTTCCTTCTGCTGTTTGGGGTATAGCCTCAGCAATGTTCATATGGGGATTTCTTGGGTGCTGAGCCTATCTAGCAACTGCTCACAAAACAAGAGGTGCTTTTGGCTTTGAGCACCTGCGTTTGTAGGCTGGTTAAGAACAGGGCTGTTGGTAATCTAACAATGTGTCTAATCTCTCATCTTCTAATGCTTTCCTGAGTCAACGACTTTGAATGGTTACAGATTTACTGTTTCTTTTTATTAAGACTCTGTGTTCATCGAGCTGCCCAGCTGCAGGATAGGTGGGCAGGTATCCATCACCAGCACTCCTGCAGAGCCACAGCCCCTCTGGGATCTGCACTGTACTGCTTTTGTACAGTGGGGTCTGCAATGGGCAGGTTTCTGCTCCCTTGTAGAGCAAAGGGAGGCAGTGGGGCTGCTCTGATTTGAGGTTCCCTCTGGGGTCTCGACAACTTTAAACTTTTTGGGGACCTCATTCAGGCGTCCGTGCCTGAACACTACCTTCCCCTCCATCGTGTGTGTGTATCCATTAGCTTTGCTACTACTACTGTAGAACTGCTTTGGTTCTACAGTATGAGGAATGTAATCCATGTGACAGCTTCACAGTGGCTTAGACCAAAGATCTGCTCTGGCTTAAGGCCCTCCTCCCTCCTGATACATCCTTTTGTATCTCCCAAAAAATGAGACAAGTCTCACTCCAACATACCAGAAAACTATCTCATGGCTTTCAAACTGTGATAGTCTCCTGATCCCACTCTCAGAAGTGTTAAAAGGGAAAAATATGGAGGGATGAACCAGGCACAGAGGTGCTAGGGAAGCCCCTTCCTTCAGCACACCACACCTTAGTGTATCTGCATATCTTCAGAGAAGAGAGCTGGGATTTCCTGTGGACCAGAAAGGAGTTAGATGCCTGAGCCTCGCCAATGGGGACATAATGTCTGCCTCTCTGGCCAGTTCTAGTAGTGCATCCATTTGGTCTGTGATGTAGTTAGAAAATCAGGCCTCTAGCATGGTTGGAAATAGACATCTGAGCTCTGTGGGCTTTGCGCATGGTGAGGGATGTGCTAGAAACGTTTCTCTTGCCCTGGTTGCAAGTGAAGAGTAAATTGCTGTGTATTTTCTACCCTAGTAGATGTTTGAATATGTGAACGTATGCTTTTTGGCAGATGCAAAACATGGCTGGTGTCTAGACTGAGAAGCCCTTGGTTTCTAGGGTTGTTGTGGCATCTTGCTGCAAGCTGCCACCGCCCATTCCAGCCATGGCTGCCCTCAAGATCCCTGCAAAAGCAGCTGCCATGCTTCTCCCTGGAGGTAGAAGTATTTCAGTGCTGGGCAAGGAAACCTTGTGTAAACAGCTGTGACACTGCTCTCCTCCAAAGGCTACCAATTAATTCCTTACAACACAATCCATCTGTTCTCAGCCTGTAAGCTGCTTGAAATAGGGGTTTCTGTTGCTGTGCACGCTTGAACAGTGCTGCAGAAAGGGGTCCTTGCCTTGAGCAGGAATACAAGGAGAACATTAAACTTCTGGGGAAGTGGCTGAGTGTCCTGGCACAGCCATAGGCGGATGAAGCTGTCAAGGGAAATGGAATTTTCTTGTTCTTTCTACCATGTGCAGAAACTATCACAACTGCAAAAATACAGCTGGTCAGTTTAGAAAGGTTTTGCTCTTTCGTGGTTGTTTTTTTTTTTTGTTTGTTTGTTTTTTTAATCGTCACATTTTAAATTTCTTAGGCTCTTCTGATTTTCTGGAAGCATATTATATCTGGAGAGACTGGAAAACTGGGCAAAGAGGAATCTAATGAAATTCAACAAGTCTAAGTGTAGATTCCTGCACCTGGGGAGGGAAAACACCATGCAACTGTACAGATTAGGGGTTCACCTACTGGAAAGCAGTTCCATGGAGTACTGGTGGACAATGTTATCTGTGGGACAGTAATGTGCCCTTGTGGCCAAGAAGGCCAGTGGTATCCTGGGGTACATAAGAAGGTTGTGTCTAGCAGATTGAGGGAGGTTCTTTTCCTGCTCTGCTCTGTCCTAGTGAGACCACATCTGAAGTATTGTGACCAGTTCTGGGCTCTCTAGTTAAGGAGGGGCAGAGACATACTGAAGAGAGTCCAACAGAGGGCTATGAGGATGATGAGGGGAAAGGCTGAGAGACCTGGGCCTGTTTAGTCTGGAGAAGAGAAGACCGAGAGGGGATCGTATTAATGTTAATAAATACCTGAAGGGTGGATGTCAAGAAGAAGGGGTCAGTCTCTTTTCAGTGGTGCCCTGTGATAGGATGAGGGGTAATGGACATAAACTAGAACACAGGAAGTTTCACCTCAACATGAGGGAAAAACTTTTTTGCTATAAGGGTGACAGAGCACTGGAACAGGGAATCCAGAGACTGTGGAGTCTCCTTCTCTAGACACATCTGGACACATTTCTATGTGACCTGCCCTCGGTGATCCTGCTTTGGCAGAGGGGTTGGACTTGATGATCTCCAGATGTCCCTTCCAAACCCCTTCCATTCTGTGACCCAAGGTTTGTCCATTCATCTGTGTGATCCTCACAAGTTTCAAGGCTCTGCTGTCAAGGATGGAGCAGGGGTAATGGTGCTGCTCATCACATGGCAAATCCTGTGCTGCCTTTTTGTCCTTTGTGGTGTTCATGCCCTGGACCAGAAGCTGTGGTTTCAGGGCTCCTGGTTACCACATCAAAAAATATCCCAGCGCTGTGATGCAAGCCAGTCATGACTGATGCAAACTCATTTTTCTGGTTCAGATTTGTTAAATATTTTTGGCGGGCTGACTGGAGAGCCTTGTGCCACATCAGGAGCTTCCTGTCTCTGTGCTCTGCTAACTGCATGTTGGACTGCATGCTCCCTGCTTTCCTGCAACAAGATGGCATGAACTCCAATTCCATGGCTAATTGAGTGGAAATTGGATCTTCTGTTCATGCAAAACTCAGATGAAATGTATGTTGCTGAGTGCTCTTGTGCACAGATGCTGTATTACTGGTGGTGGATGTGTAGCCTGACCCCTCAGATGCTCTCCCTGTGTCTCAGCTCAACATGGTGGGATGGCAGACAAAGTCTTATCCTGTCTCAGGGTAGGTGGTACTGCTCCATCACCGGGAGTGCAGGTGCTGATGCTAATGTGGATCAGATGAGATGTGATAATTCCCTAAGTCCCTACAGTTTGTAGCATCTGAAATCAATTTTTTCTTTCACTGTAAAATTGTTGCTATGTAGTTTCACTGTGCAGCCTTCCAAACAGGCATAGCTGTCAGATTTTGTTGTTTTCAGTGTTCTGTTATGTGGGACTTTCTTTTTATTAGGAGCAGGGCTTTTGCTCAGCAATCATCTCAATCACCATCTCAGTTTAAAAAACGTAACTAAAGGTTGGTTTACCTGAAGTCATCTTGGGGAATGTTTTGACCGACAGCTGGCATATAAAAAATGCAACATCTGTAATTGTAAAAATGTGACCAGTTTGCATCGCTCTGTGGGTGGTGGCAGAGAGAAGCAGTGAACTGCTTTGCTTTCATCCTTGGCTCTGCATAGATGGATGATTTAACCTGGTTTCAAACACTTGAAAAAAATTACTTGGGACACCTTCTGTGTGTGCATAAAACTTAAATCCCACAGCTTGTGGTCTGACCTTCCCTGTGCCTCTCTCACTCGGTGATCTGGCATGCCACGTCACCCCATAGGAACATGAGGAGGAGGTGGGTGAGGGCAAGGGAATCTCTTAGCAATGTTACGATAATCAGAAAATCAATCCCTGCAGCCAGACTTGTACCAGCAAACTTTTTGCCCAGCTGTGTGGGCAGGCTTAATGCCTGGGTCATGTGTTGTGGATGCAAATTCAGTGTGCTTGAAAACTGAGCTAAGCTGGAGGGCTGTACAGTAAAGCCCATGGAGACCAGCTGTTGTGGCAGTGGATAAATGAGTGGGAAGCAAAAAACCAAAACACTCTTTCCTTTTTTTGGAGCGATATGAATCTCTCTGTCTTTTCTGCCTAGGGATCTGCTGTGTGAGAAGCGGTGGGGGCTGTGTCAGGCTGTGGTTTGTATCATAGGATCAAGGTGGGAGTGTCTTGGCCTTTGAAAGGATGGAAAAAATCACACCTTTGTTTCCCAGGATACCTAATACATGTCTTGGGGCTTTCAGACCAGCTGGCAATGTGATAGGGACAGGCTCCAATGCCACTGGAGGAACATCTGAGGTATTCTTGGATATGGGAAGGGTTAATCAGCCTGGACATGAGGAATGAGCTGTGGTGTTCCTTCTGTGATTCAAAGAGGGAAAAATGTGCCCTCCCTCTCAGATGCTTCCCTCTGTCCAAAAAAGGCTAAATGGGCTTAGTGCAAAAACAGTAGAGGCATTCCTCATATTCTCTGGAGTAACTGGATGTAAAAACCTAGATTTAAAGGGGTAGCTTGCAGCAAATTAGATGCAACTCTGACAGAAATTCCCCTTCTGCAGGAAAGCAGGCTGTGGTTTTGGAAATGAAGGACAACCTGGACACTAGCTAGAGAGCTAGAGAACAATGAGGCTGTGTAAGCAATGGGTGTTTACAAACACAGACAATCCATTAATCATCACAGATTATTAAACGTAGGAGTCCAGTTTCTCTTCTTTATTTGATTAGGGGTGGCTTACATGCACAGTAATAACCACAGAACTCGGATGGGTTTACAGCAATTCTCCAAGCACACAAGCTTAATGATATCAACTCTCCAAAAGCTGTTCATGTCAACCAGAGACTATCCTCCAACCTTAAACATGCTTTGGAGCATGACCAAAAAGTGAGTTTAATAAGGTCTTTTCGTATATCCTGCAGTCCTTCTGCAGCCTTACAGACTGTGTTGTCTTCTCTGGGCCAGGATTGCAGTCACTTACTAAACCATTTGCTGGTGGCAGTTTGCCTGTTGTGAAACATGTCTGAGGGCTGGTTTGCAAAAATACCTCCATGAAGAGAAAAGCTACCTCTGCCCATCACCCTCAAACACCCTCTGCCACCCAGCAGTGAGTCAGAGTTGATCTGAAGCCTGAATGTCTAAGGGGGGAAGAAATTATTTCAAAGAGAAAGGAAAAATGAGAAAGGAGGAGGGAGGGAGGCTGAGGGTGATTGCCAATGTCAATGTGATTTAGAAATAAAGGATCTCTGGCTGGCAGGCACTGTGTTGCAGTCCTTCCCACCTCCAGCCAACCAGACATGAGAACAGCAGGGTTCTCATCTTCACAGGGAGTGAATTGCTGCCTCCTCCTCCTGTCTGGACCAGAGCTGGAGAAAGAAGACTACCCAACTCTGGCCCTTGCTCCAAAGCAGGATTTAGAGGGGGCTGGGCTAAAAACAGGGCTATTCTTGTCCTAGGGGATGAACAGGAAGGCACAGAAATCTCTGTAGGCCAGTGGTCCTAGTCAGGCAGCTCTGGAAAAGAATAGGACGAGGTCTATCAGATAACAGGCTTTTCTATCAAACAGGCATTGGACATGTCCTATCAGGTTTCACACCCTTGTGGGGAAAAAAAGTGGCTTCTTTTCAGAAGGTCTTGATTAGCCAGAGCATCTGTAATGACTGTGGTTGAGACTAATTGAAAAGTAAGGATTAGGGGAGAAAGGTGGCGAAGGAGAGGAAAATAATATAGGGGTTGGAGGAGGTACTCTGGGGTGTGAAGAATGTTTTTGGTCATAGTAATAGGAGTTTCCTATTACCTTTGGGCAGAATAACTTTCTGGGAAAGTGGGATGCGGTAGACCAGATTTCTTCACCTCTGAGTCCAGGGCTGACTTAGCTAGTATGTTTATGCCTAAGAGAGAGGTCACAGCTAGGTATCCTGAACAGAGACAATGAGGTGGTGATATGTCTCTCTCCTTAGCTGATAGCCCCCTTTCTGGATTAAGGGAGTACCTTGGTGGCTTCTGTAAATGCCAGGCTTCAGCGTCTCATCCTACCTTGCAGTGCCTGGAAGAAATATTGCAGCTTATGGTCACAGAGCCTCTGTCTATTTGTGGCTTTTTCCCTGCAAAGCTTGATCTCCTGTGCAGGAAGCCAGACCCAGGGCTGCCAAGCAGGTCTTTTTCCCACTAGCTCCTGGCAAGGTAAAACTTTTTGGGATGTCTGATGAAGCAGGGTATTCTTGCTTCAGGGTCCTATTGGAACATCTCACAAGGGTCACAGTCCCTTGGTCACTTTGTGTATGGTTTGCAGGTGCCTTGGAATCATACTGCATCCACTCAACATGGGGAGTGCTCTCTGTCCTGGTGCCTGCATGCTCACTAATCCATCCTGACATCTGGATGCGGACTTCATATGAGGCTGTCAGGGGTGGTTACTGATGCTTGGCAGCACTCCCATGCTGGTCCTGTGTGAAGGCTACAGGTCAGGTCCTCACAGGGGGCTCAGCTGGGTGCAAACTTGCAAGGCGTCAGTGTCTGGCAGCTCCTGGAGCAATTTCCCATCTGACTTCTGTGTTTATTGTATGCATGAAATGTAATATATATGCAAGCCTATTTCTAAGGAGAGATGTTAAAAGTTACTCCCCTGAGCAGCAAGGGTTGGCCTGACTTTTATTATTGGGAAAAGGAGAAAATTGACACTGAAATCAACTATTTTTCCGTGTAAACTTGACAACCAAGAGTTCACCTGGAGCAAGCTTAAACCAACAGAGAAATCACCCTCCCTCTCTTCCCTGGCAAGTACCTGACTCCAGGTACCACCCTACAAAATCTTCTAGATCATTCCTATTAGATGAAGCCTTGCCCAGAGGTGGGACTACATGCATGACTTTGCTGTGGAGTGCAGCCAGCCCCAACAGCCTCATGAAATTAAAGAGGAGTGCATTAAAAGGGAGGAAAGGATATGGTTTGCCTGAGCTTTTCCTTGCAAGGAAATGCTGTTCAAGAGGAGCCCTGGGAGAGATGGATACCAGGACTTGGGCAGCAGGATGCAGTCACTTCCAGAAGCTGTAGAGAGGGGGATAGGACTGCAGTGAGGTTAATTTGGACCTCAGGACTTAAAGGTGACTGGAGGCATCAGGGGGTGATTCAGCTGGCTGTTCTGCTCTCAGGTGCTCTCACTGCACATTGCAGTGCCACTGCAGGAGAATATTCAGTGTCAAATCCTCGTTTGGTCTGCATGAAACTATCCACCTGGGGTTTGCCAGACGTGTTTCAGAGGAGGCTGTTCTGGGTGGCTGAGATGGAGAAGTGAAAGAAACTTCAAGCAGGCTTGCTGGCTGCAGCTAGAGATCCCCAGGCAGGACTACTATCCCCAGGGCTCAGAGCAAACAGTGGATCTGGGGGCTGGGGTGGGGTGGCTGAGCCAAGAGCCCCGCCTGGAGTCCCAGCAGCTTTTTAGTGCTTCCTCTCCATTGTGCCTCCCTGCTCAAGCACATTGTGGGTTGTGTGGGCAGAGCATCCTACTGGGAGGAGGGAATTGCTGGCCGTTGGAAAGCAAAGGGAAGCTTGGTTTTAAATAGCTTAATTGGCAAGACCCATTGCAGCCTGCATCCCTGCAAACTCAGCTGTTTCAGCTAAGGGGAAAAAAAAAAAAAGGCAGGGAGGGATAAAGACCTGGCTCCCCAGACCTGAGGGTGGGCAGAAGCACAGGGCTGCCCTGTGACTGCTAGTCAGGCAGTTGGAGAAGCTGTGCCATTCCATATGAGGCTGGCTGGGGGTTCAGCCAGATCACTGAGCATCTCTGGGATGCCCCAGAGTCCTCAAGGCTTTTGCAAAGGGAACCAGACAGCTCTAGCAGGGTAGAGGAGCCTCTTTTCTCTGCTTGGCAGCAATAGCTGCAGGGATTTTAGTTTTTAATTTTTATTTTTTTTTTTTAAATTCAGTCTGACCCTTCTCCTTTATAGCTTTGGATCTTTTGGCTCAATGTGGCTGAAATGTGCAGTGGGCTACCCTCACATGAGAAGCTGAGTGGAAAGCCATTTCAAGGGCTGATTAAGTCTGCTTATCCTCTCAGAGCCTTCTGCTTGCTGGTCAAGACCACAGGATTTCCTTGGAGAGCAAATGCACATTATTCAGCTCAGCACATGTTTAAAAGTTGGGGCTGATCTGCTTGTTCTGACTGAGGAGGTCACTACTGAGATCTGTGATGCTTGTAAGAAAAACAAGACCCATCAGTGAGTCCAGGCAGGATCACAGGATGATTAGTGTGTCAGATGAAAAACCATTTCTCTGTTGGAGAATGGCCACAATGCCTGTGGAGAAAAAAATGGGGTGAGTTTGGCTTCAGTGTTGGTGAAAGTGTGGGAAGCCTTTGCTAGCCTGGACAGCACTGATGCTGATTTGCAAATCAGTCCTTGGCCCTTACCCTGGGTTTAAATGCTCAGAAGGACATCAGGGTGAGACTGCTGGGGGTTCTGCTGTCGGTGTGCCTTGAATAACCTGGAAGAGAAGGGCAGAGTCAGGAAGACAGAAAATAAAGGGACAGGATTAATCTCCTGCCTGCACTGAATCTTTTTTTCCTGTGCTGAAGTTACTTTTCTCTCAACTCGCAGACTTCTAAGCTCTTTGGCTTGTCTTCCCCTTCACCCTCCATTTTTCCTTCTTTGATCTAGGAAAGCAATTACTAATTGAAACCAGTCACTTGGGACATATTTAGGAGTGTGACTCAGCCTTTGCAATAGTGAGTGGCCAGGGCTCACAGCTGTTGAGCTTGCACAGCTGAGTGCAGGTGAGGTGCTCAAGGGCTTTTTTTTTTTTTTTTTTCCTCTAAGTCTCCTATTTTCCTCAGTTTTAAATTGGCTGATGCTCTTTCCTGCTGGTATTAACTGGACTTTTTAAGGGAGCATGTACCCGGATCATGGGCATGGGCAACATAAAAGAGTTGGAAGTATGGTTCTCCAATGCACCTTATGTGACTGGCTCTGTGAGGACCCTTTCCAAGCTTTACCCTGCCTTTTATTTAATTTTTATATCTCTATGACTTAAGAGATTGTAGACTGCAACACGATAGGTATCTCTAACTCTCTTCTCTGTGTGCTAATGATATGGATCACTGTGTTTACCTCCAGGGAACTGGGCTGTACTATTCAAGGGAGCTAAAGAGAGCCAACAGTTTGATCCCCTGGGCACTAGTAAAGCTTCTGACTTGTGAGCATCATTTTGCTGGCAGCTCAGTGTCAAAAGAAGAGGGACTCAGTCATAAAAGTGCTTCAGAAAGTTGAAAAAGTGCTGAGACCCACTCAGTTTTTTTTCCTGTGGGTGGAAGACTGTTTGTCTCTTGTGTTTGTGCTGCTTTAGACAACAGCAGAGATTTTTTTTGCTGTCCTGACTCTGGGTGCCAAGTCCTAGAAGGAGAAGCCCCTACTGCTGAATTACAAGCTTTGCAAGCTGGAAAATATCTTCCACTTTCACTGCCTTGTCTTGTAAAAGGAAGCAGGTAGAAGTCCTTGTGTTTTCTTTATGTCAGAAAGAGATTTGAAAGTGTTCTGTGGCCTGAGGAAAGTTGCGCGTGACCCCCTTCCACGTGGTTGCCCCTTTCCCTGGCAGACCCGGGTCTTTTCCACACTGTTTCCTATTTGCATCTCTGGGAAAAAGCAATGCTTTGAGGCACGTGTTCTGGCTGTTGCAGTGGTTAGCAGGGCAAGTTTCCCCCTGCTGCACCAGTGCTGGGCTGGCAGCCCTTGGTCAGGGCTATGACTCAGTGCCTGGCAGAGGCAGGGAGGGCAGGCGGCAGCCCCCAGCCTGTGGCCGAACAGGGTTGGCTTTGTGCTGGATGGCTTAAAAGGAGCTTTATGACTCTTCTCGGCACAGCTTGAGTCCCAGCTCCTGCACAGGCGCCTCTTTGTGGGGGGGGTGATGTGGTCCCAGGCTGGAGGAGAAGCTGGACGGGAGGTGGGAAGCAGCCCTGTCCTTCCCCTGTGGGAAGCAAAGTCCTCAGAGTGATTTAACTCTCATTGTATCCAAGAGGAGGTAGGTGCCCTAATAGAGTCAGTGGATGCATCATTAGGCTCCAAAACCAGCAGCTCTTGCAAGCTGGGGGTCACAGGTCTCAGAAATGATAGGGGAATACTTATTAACACACACCTTGCCCAGAGTCTCTTCATTACATGTAAATATGCAAATCTGGGGCTGTGCAAGGTTTTTGTTCTGCTGCTTGGTTTCATGTTTAAAAAAACCACCAAACCTTCTGCAGCTGTTTTCTTTCTCAGTTTCAGGGACAACTGTACGAACAATTGTTTTTACAGCTTGCCTCTTAAACAAAAATATCAATTTTTGGCTTGCCTGAACTAAACAGTTTCTTGGATGATGTTTTCTGAAGATGTTTTTACATTTTTTTCTCAACCATTTACCCAAGTGGGTGATGAGAGTCAGAGATGTTCTCCCTTCTCTCCTCCTGATGCCTCTGACTGGGTGGCACAGCTCACCTGTTTGTGTAAGGTGCCTTGATGGGAAACCCAAAAGACAGACAGAGCATCCCTGCTACCTCTGCTGTTGGCCATGAGCATGTTAATCTCTCCCTCACCCTCCCCAGGCAGACATCTGCTGCTGTTTTTCCAGACTGCATTGTGCCAGGATGATAAAGCACAGAGACTGTCTTTACAACTAAGCTAGCTGCCTCTTAAGACCGCTTAAGACCTAAGCCCACCACCACAGGGGTACTTCAGAGGAAACAAATGCTGAGGCCCACTGTGCAGCCCATGTTATCCAGTGCCCGAGGGTCTTCAGTAGGGGAATAACTCCACATTGCTGCTGATGGGTTCCTCTCCTTCCTCAGGTGCTGGATGGCATCATGCTAGGGTGATACCTGCCTGTTGATGGAGGTTATTGCAATGTATGTGCTGGAGTTTCTCCTTCTGCAGCTTTTATCTAATTCTGCTTGAATTCCACTAAACTCCACAACAACTACCAGGCAAGGAGCTAAAAACCAGAAGTTTTTAAATGCTGTCTGCAGCTGACCTGCTCCCCTCGCTGCTAAAACTTGTTGCACATTTTCAGTGCTCTGTCACTTCTTCCTTGTCACCTCTGGCATGGCAGAATGCCTGGAGTGCATGCAGGTCATGTGCATTTGCATTGCAGAGGTCCTGGGCTCACACAAGATGAACCTGGCCTTAAACATGCATAGAAACAGCTGAGATTGTGTAATTTGCCTTCTAGGTATGCCACCAAGCTCACAGACAGGGCTGCCACATGCTATGGCAATCCCTGTGTGGTAACAGCAATGCTTACAGCAGCTGTGCTAAGGTCTGCCAGCACAGGGCTTGTGCCCTGGTGAGAGCGGGAAGTGCTGATGATCTGCAGGTTAAATCCTCCTGCTTACAAATCCTGAGCTTGTGCCAGGTTTCACGTCCTCCCTGCTGTCTGCAGCTGGGGGCAGCAGTGGTGGTAGCATGGACTTGGAGATGGATGTGCAGCAGCACCCTGAGCTAGTGGCTGTGTGGCATCCCAGACCTCCACCTTCAAGTGTGAGCTGCTCTGCCATCCACACTGGAATGCTTGGATTGAAACTCATGTCTACATTCATGGCTAGGATGCTCACTTATGCCCCCAGCTCCCAGCCACACAGACAGTGTCCAGGTCTGTGAGTCCCTTCCTTAAAATCAAGCACGTTGGTCAGAGGAAGAATGAATAATGAAGATAATCCTGATATTACTGAAGAGAGAGAAAGCTGTATGCAGGTCTCATGGAGAAACTGCTGTGTGAACATGTCTCTGACCTTCAGTTGCCACTGCATCCCAGATAAGAGCCATTAGGATGGTTGGGGTGTCCAGCAGCAGGGGGGGATCAGGACAGAGAGACAATGCCAGCAGAGGTGGCTAATCAGGTCTCAATGTAGCAACTTGATTTCCCTGATGGTGGCTCTGTACATGTACCAGCAGCTTTCAGGTCATTTTCAGGCCCCAAAATCACATCTGACTTTGGGGCCCTGCATTTGAACCAGAAGAGGTCAGAGAGCTTGTCATGCTGGTGGACTCAGCAGTGCTGGGTGCGAGCTGGTGCCCATCCAGGAGGTGATGTGCAAGCATGCTTGCAGTTGCATGGCTGGACACTGAACCCACACTGTTCCCCAGCTGCTATGCTACCAAATTTATGCATCCTGAGCCTTGACAGGAGCAAGACTGAACAGAGGCAGAACAGTGCTTAGGTATGCAGGAATTGTACAGGACCCTCTCCTTTTTAAGGCTTACCTGGGTGACCTTCCCTAGAGCTGCACCAAGAGCACCAAGCTTGTTGAGCTTTGGTTGGACCACCCAGTATTCACAGGCTGTAATGTAGAGGGAAAAACCTGGGATTTCTTTCTGTCTCCAGTTAGTCCTTATGTTTCTGGACCAAATGAGATTTGTAACCAAAAGGTTTGCCCCAGGCCCAGCTGGGAGAAATCAGCCCCAGAGCACTCAAGGTTGGCAGGTTGGCACCCCATCCATTTGCAGGCCAGGAAATCCTGGTGCTGGGCTACCCCTCAGCATTTTTGAGAGAACTATCACACACAGGCCTCCACCCAGAAACCCATGCAGCTGTAGCACTTGGAGGAAACCAGAGCACCTGAACATGCTGCAGAAGAGCATGGTGCCATTTTTAAATGGCCTCTTCATCATGGATTATAAACTAAGACTTAAAGTGGAAAAAGATATGAGATAAAACACCTCTTTAAAGCAGGAAATAGCTCACTAGCAGACATATGGGGATGCTAAAGCCAAGCCAACAGGTAAGTTAACACAACTACTAGTTGTTATTTTAGTTCTTGAAAGTGGCAGGGTATATTTTTAGCACCAGGATTTTATGGTTTTTAGGTCTGAAAGACCAAAAGGCTGAGTCAAGCCTGCTTTGCCAAGGCCCATGGCTGTGCTTGGGCAGCCAGGCATTAAAAAAAAAAGCCAAGTAGCCACAGAATTCAAACAAAACCTGTTGCAAACCTTGTTGGCTGGGAAGATGAGGTGAGGCTGGGGAGAAAATGGTTAATGGAGCAGTTCGCTGCTTTTGCCCTCTATGTTGAAGAGGGTTTGAGGGGATTTAGTGAGAACAAATGCCTGTCTCCTGCAGCAAGAGGGATCACAGCTGATCACAGGGTAAATACTGCCTTGTGGCTCTTGATTTAGGTGGTACACAGAGCCTGGGTGATGAAAGCTGAGCTCTTGAGAAAGGAGGGGAGTTTCAGTCCAGCACTGTGAAACAGCTTGCCTTTGGTAAACTATTTGAGGGAAATAACTGATTTTTGGATAAGAGATTTGTGTGCAGGCCGGTCTTATAGGTATTTCTTTCTGAGGAGCAGCATTGAGGCTCATCACTGTCTATGGCACAGATTTCAGTTAAACTAATCCTGTAAAAATGCTTCAATATCCTCTTAATTCCTTTTAAACCAGACTTTCCTCAGGATAGCTGCAAGCAGATTCTGGAATCCATGCCAGCTGGATGAGCTGAGATGCTGGGTGGGGAGGTGGAAGAGCTGGTGGGTCTCAGGTTCCCCTGCCACACTGTAACAGGACTTGAAATTTGGGTCACTGGAAGGCCTGTGGCATGGCCAGACTTATTTTTCTGTGTGAAAATTTATGTGTGTGGGTGCAAGAGCCTTAAAAATTCTCTCTCCCAGCTCTCCACAAAACTCCCAGCAGAGCATGCAGTCATCTGGGGCATATGCAGGTGGCCCACAGAGGTTTGATGAGTCTGGAAACAAGACAAACTCCAACCCACTAAGTCTCAGGTTTCTGTAAAAGGCTTCTTCTTCAAGTCATGAGGATCTTTCCCTAAGGTGGGAGCACTGTGTCATGCAATTTTCAGGCCTCCTACGACAAATCTGGAGGGGAGGAAAATCACCTCTGTCTCAAAGGTCCTGATGGAGAAAAAGGTCTACACCCAAAGTTATGATTATCCTGCATCGGGACCTGAGGCTGCTGTTTTTTCTTGGAGCTACATGGGAAGAAACTTATCTGAAAGCAAAAGTACAAGACAGAAAATTACCTTTATCCTGGCTCAAACCAGGACACCCACAGAACATAGAAGGAGGCAGAGAGGGAAGAGGCAAAGAGAAAATGGAGAGAGACAGAGAACTGGGTATGATGAGAGGCCATTTGAGATACTGAACAGGCTATCGAGCATGTCAAAATAATGTTTTCTGGCATATTGTACAAACCTCCCATGATTTTCCAGGGACAATATCCATGGTTTATCAGCGACATCAGTTTAAGCACAAGCCTGAGACTGCTCTAGTCCCTCATGCTTCTGTGAGCCCTGTCTCCTCCATTCTGAGGACAAAGTCACACGGTCACACAAGCATCAGCAGAGCAGATCCATCAAAGCAGGGCTGTCATTCCATGAGCAACCTCATGTCCCACTGCCATATGCACCAGGGGTTTCACCCAGAGATTTGTTCCTGAGTCTGTCACTCAGCTGGTCCCCTGCTCCACTGTGAGAGCACTGGTCAGAAGATGCATTTGACCCTCACTGCCCTTCAGATTCTTTAAAGACTTGGGAAGGAGGGTTGGAAGGAGCATGTCTAGGCTGGTTTCTGGCAGCCATTCCTAGAGCAGGTGAGATGCAGTTCAGATGATTCCAGGAGAAGGTGGGCTAGGCCGGAAAAGTCACGTAGAGAAGCCTAGGAGGACCCTACCTCCTCTGCTTACACAAAAGAGAGATGATAGCAGTATTTGAGGTAAACACTCTGTCTCCAGCCACGCTGATTCTGGCTTGCTGAGCCCAGACGGGCCTTTCAGGGAAAGTCTAAACATTAACAAAGCAAGTGGTGTGCACACAGCAGGGCAGCTCAAACACAGCGTGGGTGGTGTGCTGGAGAGCACTCGCACACAGGCATGGCACAGAGGGGTCCTCCTCGGCTCTGGAGGTGCAGTGTTCAAGGCTGTCTTGTATCAACTCATCAAATATTTGTTTGCATCTGTGACCTTCAGACTTTCCCATCATGGGGTGATTTGGGCTGTAGGTATACTGGCAGCCACTTTGAATTTCAGCATGGGCATGGGAGCAGGATAGGACAGGACCGATGAGCTCCTTGCAGATAACATTTCTCCAAGAAAACAGAGGACAGATTCTCCTTACTGATTCAGTGTGGTGTCCAAAGTCCTCTTTGTCAGTTGTGTACAACAAAGCGCAAACTCTTTCATGATGCTTTTTGGGCAGGCTTGCCCCTCTAGGAGAATTTGTGGTAAGTGGGACAGATTCGATATGGTAAAGGTCCTCTCATTCACAGCTAGTAAAAAGGCATCCTTTGTCCTGAAATTTATCTTCCCATTGCACAAATTTTTGTGCTTTTTCTAGCTGAACTTCAGACTTTCAAATCCCAGGGATATGGACCCAGTATGCACAGGAAGCAGGAAGGTACAGGACAGGCTTTTCTCATCAGTGGCTTCTCTTGGAGGCTGACTGATTCTCAATGTGCATGTACCTGCTTCCTTTTGTGTTTTCCAAGTGGCACCTGCAATTCTTACTGCTTATGGCAATATTCCCCCACTGCTTATAGATATTTAGGCAGAATCATTGCTGTGCTTTTCATTAGCTAAATGCTGCATTGCCATCTGGACTATTTCCCATTCATATTTTTGTCTGAGGAAGCTTCCCCTTATGCTAGATCTCTCTTCTTCCCAGCTTAGGAATCACTTCCCCAACCCAGCTTGCTTTTGCCCCTGGGCAGGGTGCCCCAGCAGTCTTGCAGGGTGGCCTTGCTGATTCGGTAACCTGCTTGTTTTCAGGCTTATTTGAACTCAGTCACATCCTTCTTGGCCGCTCTGGGTTTGCTTGTTCCTTTGTAGCACAGAAAGGGAACAAACTCAGCAGCTGGTGATGGCTGTGGCTACCAGCAGCATCTTGTTCTTGTTTCAAGTCCTGTTTCCTCTTTCCAGAAAGGCAAACTGCTGTAACTGGGCTGCCAGTGAGTATGGGCATGGAGGAGGATTTGGGCTGGCTGTGTGATTCATTGAAAGCTCTTGTTCAGTGTGCCAGTCCCTCATGGGAATGCCAGTGACAGTGCTACAAATCTCTGGTAGTTAAGACTTTTGACAGTGTTGGCCAGAAGTCACTTGGTTTTGTGCTCTGCTGTTGAGGTGCTGCTTTCATATAGATACCCTTCTGAACCCTGGAGGGTGCATCTTTTCCTCAGGACTTAGGTTTAATGTAGCAAGGAGTCAGAGAAATGGGCAGTAATGCACTGCAGTGTTTTCTGGAAATGGGAATTTGGGAATTTGGCAGACCCCTGTTCCGGCCATTTTACACATGGTCACTGTGAGGAGGTTGAATGGCATCAGCTTCTGGAGACACACCAGTGGCTGCTGAAACATCAGTTCTGCATCTTCTTACCTCATGGTGGTCCATCGTAGGGACAGTGTGAATTAGGCAGGTCAAGTAGAAATCTTCCCCTGTTCTTGGTCACCCAAGGCTGTTTTCAAGGTCAGGAGAAAGAAGCACAAGGGTGAACTCATGCTCAGATGTCTGTCGAGCCCTATCTTGGAGTGAGGATGCACATCAGAGCAACTATCTGGATGGGGAGAGATGGGTCCCTTTATCCTGTGGGATATAATGAAGCAACATAGTCTTTTCATTCTGCTTCTCTTCCTTCAGCAGTGTGCTCACCTGGAAAACTGTTTCAAAATAGGCAGCTTTGGGACCATGGTTCTTCAGACACAGCAGGAGGTCCTGTGGACCTGTGCCTGCAGCCACCAAGCTCACCCAAATTTCTTTCACATGTGACTGTGCTACCAAGGCATCATCACGCATCCCATGGGGAGACAGTGGACTCAGTTCCATCCAGTCAGTGCTTTGCACTGCATGCTGCTGCAGTCCTCAGAGTGCTTTGGTGTTACCTGGCCACCAGCTTGACTCCAGTAGGCTCTGCCTCTGCGGGTGCAATGTACTGGGATAGGAGAAATCAGTCTGGCCCCAATGTGCTCCACAGCTTGGGTTAGCATCATGGTTTTCACACAGCTGGCATGGTCAGGAAGCATCCTCCCAGGGAAGCTCAGAGTGCTGGTCTGGGCCCAGGAAACCTCTCCATGCCACTAGATGCACTCAGAAGCACTTCACCTCCATTTTCCTGACTATCGCTTTCATTGCCTATGTTTGGTTTTACTTTAATCTTGGTTGCTGTCTCTACTATGTGTGTTTTTAAGTTCAGCAGAATAGATTATTGGTGCTGATTCTGGTTGCAACATGTTAATTCAAATACGATGCTCTTTTATTTAAGTGTGTAAAAATCCTCAGGAGAGGTGGTGTCTTCTAATCTGTACTTCCATCCCTTTGGAGACAGAGCTATGCAGAAATATCTCTGGTGGCAGGTTACACTCTTTTTTGTGTGGCCCTTGATGGGGTTTTTTTGTTTGTTTTAGACTCTGAACAGTGTCTGCTTGATGGATATTTAACCTTTGCTTTAAAGGATATTCATGTCAATATGCAGATCTCTCAGAGCTGCTGAAAAGTGGCATTTGTGAAGAGCAGAGCTGCTCTCCATCTCAGTGATCCACCAATGAAGCTCTTGCTTCATCTTCCCTGTCTCCATCAATTAGGACATTGCTTTTTGTCTCATGCCCCCAAAACTTCTGGGCAGTGCTGTTGGTGTAATGCAGATTGGCCTCAAAGTTAGCAGTCAGATGGATTTGTGTCTACCACATCCCAAAATCTTGTACCTTCATGGCCATGTTGCCATTTCCCTCAACTCTCCTGGCTGGAGGTTTGCAGTATGTGCTGAACAACAAGGACAGACTGTGGCAGAAGTATGTTCTCCAGCATGGTGGGGTCCATGCTGAGCCTGAGCCATACACTGTTGACTTCTGCACATATGCAGGTCAGTGCTGGTCTCCTTCAGCTCTGAAACCATTTTCATTCAAGACATACAGTGTGAGGATTCCCTTTCAGGACTAATATCATAGTCTCTGTGTCAGCTTGTGAGCTGAATGCCAAACTTGTTGTTTAAGGAGATACTTGGGTCAGTATTTCTAACTACAAGTGAGAATGATGTGCAAGTCTGACCCCACACAGATAGGGATCCCCACATGCACTGATGCCAGGGACAGGTTGAGCATTCCCCCATCAGGAAAACTGGGAAAGGCTGTTAAGATCAGCCTTTCAAAATACTGCTGTGCTAACCAAAAGCCTCCATGTGTGTGATGGAAAAGCAAACAAAAAAAGAGCACCAGGGAGCAGGCAGAGCTGGCCATAACCACCAGCTCTTCTTATCTAGTTGGCAGGGACGTGCTTTACATGTCCCTCTTGTTTTTTGTTTTTTGTTTTTTTTTTTGTTGCTGGTTTTTTTTTTTTTTTTTTCAATAGGAAATTGTGAGCTCATGATTTAAGCAGAGCCCCAGGGAACAGGAATCTCCAGAGTGGCTGGCAGGGTGCGAAGCTGATGGCCAGGGT
Organism: Florisuga fusca; assembly: GCA_038090715.1. NCBI lineage: Eukaryota > Metazoa > Chordata > Aves > Apodiformes > Trochilidae > Florisuga > Florisuga fusca. Next base: position 3,560,729 of record JAAWXA010000022.1, read on the forward strand.
AGGACATGCATGTCCTCACCACTCATTTGGCATTGCTCAGCTGCTTTGCCAAATTCCTTCCCCTCCCCTCAACCCAGACTCTCTCCCCCCAGCTCCTCCTTTGCTGCAGGTGGGATGGGAGTAATACCACCACAGCATCCTAACCTGGGATGGGTCCTGCCTCTGAAAGTGATCCCTGCTCCTCCCCTCTCCCAGGTATTGATTATTTTTTTAAGCTGGATCAGGCTGATCCCTGATCAGGCTGTCCTCCAAGTCAGGGGCAGGGTGAGCTATGGAAGGTGGCCAAGGGCAGGGAAAAAGTGACTGTAGGAAGTCAGGCAGCACAGGACTGCTTGGTAAGTTTGCTAGCAAAAGCACTGCTAGCATCACTCAGGGAGAGGCAATAACTCTTCTCCAGCTGGCTGTTGTGGCTGGAAAAGGTGGATGAGAGTTGGGTCCCATGAGTCACTGCACCCTCCTGCATCCTGAGGCCACCCAATTACAGCTGCCCTGCTCTGGCTGTCATGACTGAGGTGGCAGGAACCCATCCAAGCCACCCATGCAGGAAGGAGGTGGTGTCCTTCTGTCATGAGCCCCTGAAATCTCTTGGGAAAATCAGCGCCAAAAATACTGACTGATGCTTTCCAAGCAGCAGAGGCTCCTGGACCTGGTGTAGCTGCTGATATGTACCAGGACATTCGTGGGAGCCACAAAAGCCTGCAGCGTGAGAGAGACAGGCCCTTGTTAATGCATCCCAATGACATGCTGTCCTGCACTGAACTCAAGAGCATGTGCTGGCTAATGCACATTGGCAACCACATCTTCCAGACTGGCTGGGAAAGCCCCAGGAGATGTTGAGATCGCAAGAACTGTGCTGGAAAAATAAATGAGTGTATCTTCCTGTGACAACTCAGTCTCAAGCACATGAAACTTCTCCCCGGTGGCTTCTGCCCAGAATGTTAATGCTGAGACATAGTTTGCGTTATTTACTCAACTCTCTCCCATCTCTGTTGGAAGGAGCAGGGGTGTGAACGAAGCCTGGGCTCTGCCTGAAGGTCGGCAGCTTCAGCCATTATAATTCATCTGCCAGAGGAAGCAAACCTCCCTGGCTGGGGCTGGAGGGGACACAGCCACTGCTTCTTCAGAGGTTATTAATAGCAGCTTCCAGCTGCTGTAGGACAGGTCCTTGATTTGGATCAGCTTCCCAAGGATCAAAATGTGAAGGGGCCTGTGTCTGCCAGCAGTGTGACAGGGGTCAGTAATGGGCACAATTGGACCTCCTTCTTGTTACAGGTCTGGCTGCAGAGCAACTAATCCAATATCATTAACAACAACCAGAACAGATGTGACATAACCTAAACCACTAGGCTTCTCTAAAAGGATTCCTCCTTGGTGTTGACCTGCCCAAAGATGGAGGAAAAAAGCATTATTTTGTATATAGGGGAAATTTCCTCGCATTTCAGACTGCTCTGGGGAAAGTGGAAATAGCTACAAAAAATATAGACCAGACCAGGTCTTCCTCTGGCAATCTGGTGTTGGAGCAGAAGCAGCTTATGGAGTGACAGAAATGGCAAGCCTTGGAAACCACATCTTCTTGTTCCTGTCTTCTTCTGTTCAACCTGCCATGCAGCCCTCACTGGAAGGGGAGGCACACAGACTGCAGGGAGTACTTCTCCAGTGTATGGATGCTTTAACAGGCAGCCAAACTTTTCCTGGCAGTGTAGCATCCAGTTTGATGAAGGATGGGATTTCTGACTAGCGAGGGTGAGTTCATGCCTCCTACAGAGCTGAGAGCGTGGTGATTACAGCTCTTGCTTATAAATGCAAGCACTCAAAAGCCTGACCTGGTGAAGCCAGGCTTGAGACTGGAATCCTTGCCGCCCTCTTCCTAAGGTATAGGTTGCTTTAACCTTCCAGTGTCAGGTTGCTTTGGTGCAATGATTGTTTCTTCCTTGTAAACACTTTTGAGACAATGGGTGACAGCACTGCCTGTCATTGCGGGACATTTGCATTCACTGGGGTTATGTGCTACAGAATACTGAAGCTTTCACTCAGTGGAGGCTGCTCTGCACAGGTCCACGTCTTCGTACAGAGGGAGCCCCACACTCTTCCATGCAGATACAAGGAGAGTCAAAGCTGAAAAGCTGCCAATCTAAGCTACATCTAGAGCTGGTTACAATGGTAAAGATGAGTCTGAAAAGCTGGACAAGATCCTATGCTCACCTCTTCTGACAAGCAGTTGTAGTCATCTCCTTCAGGGCACCTTGGCCTCCAGAAGAGTTAAGTTCCAGCATGCACCTGATCTGAGCTGCTGCTGAGATGAGAGGCTCACAGCAGCCTTACTGACACTCTGTGTTGACTGAGAGCTGTCTTTGACTAGGGAATACTGAACCAAGCCTGGGAAGTGGGTGCTCTGACCAGATACCCATCCATTCCTTAATGTAGAGATGGCTCTCTATTTCTTCTGCATAATTTTCTTCAGATCTACGTGGGTGTCTTGCTTTTCTCTGCCTAGGTCTGCATCAATATAGCTGGGGCTTAATTTGCCTCCATTAAACATGAGAAGAAGTTGCTTTGCTTTGACCAGGGTGTTAGGCTAGCTCTGTGCTTTGACCATTGTGCCTCTAGGCCTTGGACAAAAACCCCAAGGGACAGCTAGAGAAAGCCCTTCCTCTGTCACAAGGTGGCCATCTCTATCTCTGGGCAGGATGGGAGACACCCCTGTAATGCTGATGGCCCTCTGGCACGTGTGCCCCAACCCTCCTTGACAAGAGTCACCAACTCCACTTGTAGATGGAGAAGTCAATAGGAAGATCAGCTGTAACGCTGATGATCACACTGCTAGAAGATCATACTGTGCAAAGTATATGCACACAGTAAAAGAAGAAGAAAGGAGCCACCCCAGCGTCACTCAACTCAAATAAGAAGAAAGTCTGATTATTGTGCCTTTCAGGCTGACTCTAAGAGGGAGGTGCTAGGGTGAAGGATGGCACAAGGGAGTTTCAATTTATCCATGTAACTACTGTCTTCTGCAAAGCAGACCTGGCCAGACCAAGGAAGGTCTGATCTGCTGCCTTTGATTTGGTGGGAAGTAAAGAGCAGTGGGGCAAAAACCTGTGGAAAATGGCATGTGAGTTTGCACCAGGAGATGTCTCCTTGATACAGCTGTAACCCACATCCTCTCCATGTTAGCATTCGAGAGTGGCTACCCACAGCCAGGGCAGTGCATCTGCTGGGGCTTTCCCTACTGCCAGCCAAGTAATAGTTTCTATGACGGGCAAATGTGGGCAAGCAGGAATAGACTGGCTCTGTTGTGACGGGGAGGCATGTGCCTCTGACCTGCTGTATGATTTTCCTGTGTGGCACCTGGGGTGGACCATAACAAAGGGATGTTCTTCTGGAGTCAGGTGCTAAGTCTGCATCATGACCAGTCTAGACCTTCACGCTGTTGCACAAAGGCTTGGCCTAAGTGGAAACCCTTCCAGGAGAGAGAAAACAGAGAATGCTCCATCCCTTGTGAGATGTCCACAGAGATCACTGCCACACTGGTGGGGTGTGTTAAACTACCAGCAGCCATCTTGAACATGACTGATTTTTGGTGTCAACTCTGGATCTGTGCTGCCACAGTGGGTGAGAAGCACATGGGGTGCAACCCTCTGCCTGCCTCATTCACCAAGGACATGACCTTTGTGGAGCAGATGGCAGGCACAGAAAGCCTGAAACATCTCTGCCTTGAAGCAGACTGTGTCATCTGACCTTTTATCCTTTCCCACAGGCAGACGCTGGCCAAGGGCCTTGTGAGTGGCAAAGCTGAGCAGCCCTACAGCACCCAGTACCCTTGCAGCTGGGCTGCCTCAGTTGCTTCCAGAGAATAATCCACTGAACCCCTCCAGGCTCGCATCCCTTGCAACAAGGGTCCATCAGTTGTGCCCTGAGTCTATAGATCTGTGCTTTGCTGTGGCTTCTCCAGTGTCTACCGATGGCTCATCTTGTGCTCCAGTCTCTCTGGTAGGGAGGGAGGGCTTTGTAGGAGCTCCTCTGGCTTTCTTCTGTCCTCAAAAAACATCATAGGAACTTACTGTCTTTAGAAGCTCTTACCCTCTATAAAATCTCTTTGAAAGGGCTCAGTGGGTTAAAACGTTAAAAGAGGAGGGAATGAGAAGCAGATGCAGCTCTTGCTTAGGTTTATGGACTTAGGAAAGCATGCTAAAACCATGTTAAATGAAAAAGGATCTTCTTTCCAGGAAAAGTTTTCCGAAGTCTCAACTTGATTTCCTGTCCAGCATCATGAAAGCTGCTCTTTGATAAACAGTGTAATTAAAAAATCCAGCAGTCTTATTTTTTTCCCCATTGAATTCTAATGTTATAGATTCAGTGGGGGAAGGGAGTGCTTAGAAATAAAATGCCTGTATTTTCTCATATAAACATATCATTCTTAGGAAGACACTTCCTTCTTTGACAAGGATCTTTCTGTTAGAGAACTGCTGCTTAGCTTTGCCCTCACTGCCCAGGGTCAATAAAACTTGACAGCCTGAGGGAGAAATGAGTGGTTAAGCTGGAGTGGGATTATGCTTGTATTAACAAGGCATTCTATTTTCTAATAGATTCTCCCTCTAATTCCAAGGTAGTGCTGCCAAGCAATCCCTCCCATTTTCTGTGATCCCCCTTCAGTCTGAAACACAGCTGCTGACTTGCAGCACATTTCTTTTCTTAGATGTCACCTTGGGGTTTTTCCCCCCACCTCTGTGGATTTCTAGGATGCTTGAACTTGTTTCTGACTGTGGTATTGCTGATGTGGATGGGCTGGGCTGCATTTCTAGGATCTGATTCAAAGCCCGCTAAAGGCAGGAGCAATTTGCTGTTGAGGTCAGTGTTCTCTGGAGCAGACACTGTGTAACAGCTATTTCTTTTTTATCCAGACAATCACAAGTAAAGGGGGCAATTTAAAAAAAATAATCACATTTTACTTTAAAAGCAAAGTGCTCAGGCCAGGTCTACCAGCTGTTGAGCAGCTGAAACAAAGTTATTGCATCAGACCCTCCATCAGACCCTCTCTCAATGAGAGAGACCAAATTGCTCACCCCTTGGGAAAACTGAGGCTGTCCTATTTAAAAGGGAGATTTTGCTTTCTCTCTTTGGATTTTGTGCTTGAAACAAATGAAGGGCTTTGTGAAGAGTGAAGGGAGAAAAAAGAAAACCCCAATGGCCTTATGATGAGCATCTCAGAAATCTGCCATAGGTCATGGATCTCTGTGAGGTCTGAGCATGCCAGCCAGCATTGCCTGAGTCCATGGAAGGAGAGCACAGCACAACCCACACTGTCCTTACCAGTGAGCAGTAGCTGAGATTGTACCAAAAACATGTCTCCAATTGTACCTCCAAGAGGGGGCAGGGACCTGCAGAGATTGCTGTGGTTATCAACTGGATTCCTGTGAGGATGAGGGTTTGTAAGTCATTCCCACACTTTTGAACAATTTCAGTAGAGCTAATGGCTCCAGCAGAGATGTTTCTGCACCATGCACAGTGCATGTAGGCTAATGCGTGCCAGCAGCAATCAGGTTCAGCAGAGAAAATTGTGGCAATATGAGTTGGATCCATGAAACTCTCAAAAGAAGAGTTTCTACTGACAAAACCAAATTTCTGCTTTGCAGGTGGATCACAGGGGGTGGTTAACCCATCAGTAGGACCTCATTTGCCATGTGGAGATGGAAAATCTGACACTAAGATTTTCCCTAGAGATGGGCAGCTCTTATTTGGAAGAGCTGATATCTGCCTGCTAGCAACAGGTCAGGACAGATGAGAGATGCAGCATTTTGGGATGGCTGAAGCTGGAATGGATCCACAGGCAGAGAGGGCCAGATCCAGTATGGTGACTGGAGCAGCTCTGCAGATGTGGATGGGATACTGAGCTTCCACCTCATCTCAGGATCTGACTCAACAGCTCCATTTTTGTCTTGGAAAGCGGATGACATGAAATTATTCACCATCATCAGCCGTTGGTATTCAACATGGTTGAGTCAGGGTTTAAAAACTGGGAGATTGGTTAAACAGAAGATTGGAGATGTGTCTTTTCCTTTGCCTGCTGGATTGTGGACCTCTGGATGGTGGCCAGCTCTCATGCAGTGCTCTTCCCAGCAAGCATGAGGCAAAGTTGGTTGACAGAAGATGTCACCAGAGTCTGGTTAAGTCTCAAAAAAAGCTGACTTTTGCTCCCTCTCACAGATGCCTCTGGGGATTAAATACACCAGATGGGTAGAGTGTGATGGGAGTGCATCTTATCTGGCAGGTGACTGCTCCTGTCCCACTTCCTCTCCATCCCATGGGATGCTGGTCCCTGCTGGGACCACACCTTGGATTTGAGTGCCCTGAAGTTATGTGGCAATTCACTGCTATTGGGGCTGCTCAGTTTTAGTTTGCTGCCTTTCAAAATCTTCAGCTATCCATGTAACCACAGGAGGCTCAAGGAGAAAAGCCAAATGCTCAGTCTCATGACAAGCCACAGACATCAGAGACCTGCCAGGACAACAAGACTCAGCAGCAGTTAGTGATTAAAAAAATATATGTATAGATAACTCTTGGTAGAAACTACCTGTGTGGGGCCCAAGCTGCAAATGAAGAGCTGCAGGAGGTAGTGTGTGAGATTTGGGTGGCTGTTTCTTTGGGAAGAATTAGAGTCATTGGGACTGGATTGCTTATTTGACTTGCCTTGGGCTTCATCCAAAGCCTACTAAAAGCTAACATGATTTTCTTTTCCACTGACTTTGGCGGGCTTTGACTACAGGATCTTTGTGCCTATAGGGTTATCTCAATTTCCTGGAACTTGTTCACTGTTTGAATTTGCTATGTATATTTACTGCCAGGGTGCTTTTTTCTTTAGCTCACCGTTTGATTGCAAAAAGTTCCTGGCAGCTACTGGTTACAGAAGTGGTGTTACCCTCCCAGAATGGGCCATGCACGTCCCTGGGTGCCCCCTTCTCCATCTGGGCCCAGATACCTCTTAGAACATCACAAGATCCACTCTAAGCTTGTCTCTTGCTAGCCATCTGGATCAGCTAAAGAAGATTCAGGAGTGTCAGGCAGCATTATTCTTTTTTTTTTTTTTCTTACTTTTATTTTTAGCCTTAGCCTTTTTGAGCCTCAGTCTTTCACACAGGCTCCCCAGAAGATGTGTTTGCTCTGCCTTTACTACCTGTTTATTCTCTTGGTCACAGTCAGGAACAGAATAAGTTAGAGCACCCCTGGCCCTACCTGTTCCAAATCCCTGCCTGCACCTATCACTGCCACTTGATCTCTGCATGAGTCTTGTGTCTTCCCACGTAATGGGTGACAGTTCTCCTGGAAAGACAGGAACACCAGAGCTCCTAGATCCTGAGCAGTAATGTGGGTAGGGCAGAACATTTAATTGGCTGGATGAGTGAATATGGCTTACTCAATCCACTCAACTAATGAACAGCACTGATAAATCAAACATTCTGATTGGCTCAGCTAGGATTTATTTGAATTACTGCAAGTGATGCAGATAAATTTTGGGGTGACTGTGTCTTTTTTCTAGGTGACCATGGAGGAAGAGTAGCTCTTCAGTCACAAACCTTCTTTTTGGGCTAAGAGATGGGGGGGTTGAGGTCAGCCACCCTTGTGATCTTGTGTATACAGCTTGAGATTGTGGTTTTTCAGCAGAACAACAGGCATGGAGACCTGGTTGTCGTCTGCTTTGACTGACAGCTTTTTGATCAGATAAGGACGAAAAGTCATTTTAAGAGCAAAAAGGAGCAACAAGGATTTGGGTTTGCACAGTCCCTACTACAAGCCCTTCCCTCCTTTTTCTTGTACTGACATAATACTAATAAATGCAGAAAAATTTCTAGCAAAAGCCTTGGCTGTAAGTATTCAGCACCTTCTGAAAACAATGTGGCCTGACATTTGAAAGCAGAGGAACTCTAAAGTGAGGGGGTGGTTTGGACAGCAGAGGCTGGGGTGGAGCAGGGCTGAGCTGCTGCATCGTCTGTAGGTCCTCCTCCTTGTAGCCCCGTCAGATGATTGTGAATTGTCAGTGGAGATAGTTCACCCCACTGCATCTCCTGAGAGGCAGATGCTTGTGTCACCTCCAACCTCTCATCCAGGAGAGCAGGTGCTGATGGTTGAGCAAGGCTTTGATGATCCTGCCCAAATCGATGCCAAAGTGCATTTAATCCCTAAGCCTTTGATCTGCTCTTTGAAACAAAGTGCCCTCAGTAATATCTACAATTGCAAACAAGTGTGTAACTTGCTTTTTCACTTGAACGAGGGCAGGTTCACAGGTATCTTTTATAATTTTTTAAGATATTTAGGTGGAGGTCGGAACCATATGTTCTTTAAGGTCCCTTCCAACCCAAACCACTCTGTGATTCTATGATTAGTGAAAAGTTGACTCTTAGGAAAATGCCTGTTTGCTTCTCACTGAGAGGTCAAGAAGGCCCTTACATTTTGTGAACCAGGTGGAAAAGACCTGATCTTTTAAACCAGCCCCCTGTCCTTGACTATCTCTGAGCCTTTCAAGTGGACCTGCACTCCCATGTGAGGGACAGTCCTTTTGCACACGATATTTATTTCCTGGAGAAGGTGTTGTGTGTGTGTGTGTTGATCTGCATTTCAAAGGTTGACAAGACAGTATACACCTAGGAGCAGGGGTAGCTATGCAGACAAGCTTTACATTGTCACTCTCTGGGGGGAAATGTTTTCCTTGAGTACACAGAGTCAAAGTGCAGCTTGCAGTATATATAGTGCCACGGACAAACTGCAGCTCTCTGCAGCGAATGTGCTGGCTTTAGTCTGGGTCACTGCACCCCCCCATCCTCTTCTGCTGTGCTGTTGGGACCTCCTGCAGCTCTAGCACGGGTGGCTGCCTCTGGGAAGTTCCGCTTGAAGTCTGTTCTTCCAGCACCACTAGGGCATGTGGAATCACAGCTGCTCTCAGAAAGCGTATATTTGGTCATTTCTAACCCAGGTGGCTGGGAAAAGGTCTGAGGGGGTGGCTCCCTGACATCAGTTACATTTTAAGCATGTTTGGCTGAGTCAGAAAGACACCAAAATGCATTATTTCAAGGGATTTAGTGGTTTGGGTTTTGTTTGTGTTTTTAAAGAATCTTTGCATTTATGTCACGTTTTAGCACTCGGGGTTTACAACATGTTGTTCTCTGTGAGCGACTGTCACAGGTAATTATGTTGTGTGAAGAGATTAATTAAGTTTACGAGAGTCACCGCCCCTGGCAATAGAAACAGGAACCGCTTCTGCTGGGCGGGACCGATCCGGGCAGTGCCTGTGGGCTGTACAGGACCGGAGCTCAGCTCCCCAAAGGCCATTGTCCACGGGACAGCTCTGCTGTGTCAGAGCGCTTCAAAATGACCAGTGTCACCATGACCTTATTCCCCAGCTTTCTCCTATTCCATCTCCTTTGGCTCCGGTTGTATTTTTACAGCCCTTGTCAAATACTGAGAAACGCTGCCCTTTGCCAATGCCATCGGTGGCCAAAACTCCTCTCCCAGTGCCAGCTGCAGGTGACGGCGCTCATGCGCTCGCCGGGAGAGCAGAACCTCAGAGCAGGTGGCTGGGGATGTGCCTCTCCCTCCAGAGAGGTTTTTGTTTCAGAATGCCTGATGGGCAAGGCTACAGCTCCGAGGTGTCAGGCCAGGTTGAAGTTACTGCTGTGTTAGGAGCTCAAAATGTGAGGAGGTGAGCCAGGCAAACAGCAGGGGATGAGCAATGCTGCATCCCAGGGAAGATGTTTCACAAGGGCTCCCCTTGGAGACGCAGGGTAAAGCCCAGCAGGGTATTTTAGGATTTTGGGGTGTCTTTCCCCTGCCAGAGTTCAACACCACTAGCACAGGACTGGTGCATTAATTCAATACCAGTCTGTTGTCTTGGAGTGTGGGGACAGTGAGATACTGCTGGCAAACCTGAAATAGGACTTTGAATTTCTCCTACAGTTGCCAGATCCGTACCTCCAGCAGACCTGAAAACTTCCCCAAGCTACAGACTCCTGGTGTTTTGCATCCCAGCATCAGACATCACACTGTGTTGCTGCAGCAGTCTGGGCTTGCTGACTCGTGCATTGGTTCAAACCCCTCACCCAGCTGAAATGTCAGCCTAGCACCTGGCTGTAACCATATGCTTACACAGGTTTGGTGGGGTTTTTTTGGTTGGTTGGTTGGTTTTGTTGTTGTTGTTGGTTTTAATTTGCTAATATAAAAATCCCTGCTCTGCTAAGAGAGTCATGAGTACAAAGTGGTTTTTACAGGCAGCAAGCACAGTGTGTTCTCGGACTGCAGTGTGCAGGTACATGGCTCTGCCCTAAGAAAAATAATTCAGTTAGCATTTACCTTGGCGTTATTTAGCCCCACATGACACACACAGATTTAACCTCTCCCCAAGCCTGAGGTTTCCTGCTGCATTTTTTTGGAAGGAAAGCTGCTCAAAAACTTATGTATATATATATATAATTTTATTTTCTCTTTTTTACTTTTTCTCCTTTTTCTCCTCAGTATCTGGTTCACCAGTCCTGCTATCCAGAGCCCATACATTCAGAGTACTCCCTTTACACCACTTCAGCTTTCCTGGGTAAATAACCATCCCAAGGTGTGTCTGGTTTTGAGACCTTCTGATAAATTTCAGTGCTGATGTGGCAGGGCCCAGGGTGTCCAAAGAAAGGTTTTTCCAGTAGAGATGGAGGGGATGCTGCCAGCCCATTGCAAAACCACACTTCCAGTAGGGGGTACAGTTTGGATGCTTGTGCCCAGCAAAAGAGGTTCATCCCAAGAAGTGTATAGAGAGGGGCTTCAAGTGATGTGGAAGTAAAGAGATTTAACAAAATGCAAGTGAAAGGATTGTCTCCTTTTTGCTAGTGCAGAGAAGCAGAGGTGTGGAAGCTCAAGGTGGCATTGAAGGTTTCTAAACTCTCAAGTAGACCAGAGGGATGGCAGGGGCAGAAAGGGTGGCTGAGTCCCACAGAGGATCTCTCCCAGAGACACCCAGCCTCAGGTATGACCTGACAACTGCACCCACAGTGCATCTGCACGTCTGCCTGTCCTGCTCAGGCTGCCCTGGACCAAGAGGGGTCTTTCTGTATTGTGGGAGATGATGGAGCACTGGTGTTCTGTGCTGGAGGAGAGGGTCTTGGGCACCTGCCTCCCCTGCTCTTTCCTCCAGCACAGACATCCTCTGACTTCCCTTCTCCCCCTCCACTGCTGTCTCACAAATCAGTTCTGCACTCCACTGGCATCCCTGTGATGTCTGTGGGCTGGAGAAACATTGGAACAGGAGAAAATCAAAGGGACAAAAAAGACAAGTTAAAGCCACTTCAAATTTAGAAGGGGTGAGAGGAGAAGAGATTTCCATATTCAAAACAGGAGTTTTCCTTCTCCAGAAAAGTATACCACTTGCAGGGTGCATTTTTTTGTATGAGCACAGAATGTGACTTTTTGGAAGGAAACACTGCTTTTCGACAGACATGGATGGTGGGCTGATGCCATGTTCACTGGGGAGCTGGCACATTCTACTAGGACCTGGGAGATGCCTCCACCTAGGAGAAACCTAAGCGAAGCTGCATCCTCCCTCTGCCACTTTTTCCTCCTGAAAAGTGGGGTTGATGGCACTGTCTTTCTATCCAAAGTGCTTCACAGTGATTCAGTGGGAGATACTGGAAACTACCATTAGTAGTAACTCCATGAAGATGTGACAAAAAAAAACCCAAACCACAGGGAGATTTTTTTCCCTGTGGTTGTGTGCTCCAGTGCCAACAAGCAGCCCAGGAGGATAACTTTAGAAAGCCATTGTTTTATTTTCCTGCTTCTCATCACCAGGCAGACCTGTGGTGGCAGAGACTCATGACTGATAATTGCTGTGTGCCAGGGTAATGTGGCAGCTATAAATAAATGCATGAAAACAAATTACCTGTCCAGAGATGAGTGTCCAGGTGGAAGGCATTATATCTGCCTGGAGTTTTGATTGCAGCCTGGAGCAAAAGAAATCCCTTCAGGTCTTTGCTTTCCCTTCCTGGCTCTGGTGGCTCCTGGCAAAACCTGCCCAGAGAGCTGCCATGCTTTGAGCTCTACATTCCCTTTGGTCTTAGGGAGCACAAGTGTCACAAGTGTCTTGTGACCCTCCAGCTTTGCTGTTCAACTTTTGCTGGGTGAGAAACCAGGACTCCCTGCTGCTCTTCCCATGTGGTGTTCAGCCCCCTTAGGGTGCTTGTTGTAGCTTTCACCCAGCCAAAGCACTTGTGGACTCTGGGTACCTCTGCTGTTGGCATCAGTATCTTTGATGCTTATGGCCTTGCTAGATTGTTTGGAGATTAACTGTTGGTGGGAAGTAGATGCATGGATGATGTAAGCCTAGTTTCATCTTTACTACAGCATGTCTGTGCCTACAGAGTGTCCATGTCTGCATTTTCTTGGTGTTCCCAACAAGAAAGTCATCCTTTTGACTCTGTCCCCAACTGATGTTGCCATCCACGATCAATATGAGAGTGGACACACTCTCTCTCATTTGTACAGATCAGAAACAGATGGACTGTTTCTTCCTACCCCTGGGCTTTATTCAGGGCCTATCAGGCAAAATGTACCTGCAGAGAGCAAATGCCTCTGCTTTCCCCAAAGGGTGCTTCAGACAGGAGAGGTGTTGCACAAGTTTCATGTCTGAGGTGTGGTGGCAGTACATAGAAGAAGCTTGTGAACACAAGAGAGCTTCAACCACAGAAGCCTGTTCCCAAAAGAAGCATGTTTCTTTTAAGACTGATGTACTTTATGATTTTTATTTAATCCTTCTAGTTCATTTGTGTCCCCTTGTTCTCTGTAGCACTGGCGTCCCCCAGACACCTTGAATTCTCCATCTGGGGCCCTTCCCTGGGATTTCTCAAAGCTGGGAGCTCTATTTGTTACTGGAGGTCCTTTCTGGGCTGTTTTAAGTTGGATTACAATTTCCAGATGTTGATCAGGCAACAATCATGAGCCCTGCTAAGGTTATACATGGGAAGTGAGAGGAGTTCCCTTGATGCTACAGCTGTAGCCCTATCACAATCAGTTGGTGGTGAAGCAAGGCAAGCTGCACATCCCTGAAACACTGCAACCCATCTGGTCAGATGTTGTAGGTCCTGAAGAAGTTTCTTGTTAAGCTCCTGCTGCTGAAGCTTGTGTCCAGACAGACTTTGAAAAGACGCATAAAGTTATCTGGACCTAAAGCCAGTGTGGAGATTGGAAGAGGGGAACTGTCCTGCATCCATTGTGGATGGAGAGTCTGGAGGAAAGTTCTCTCTGTGTTTTTCTCCCTGCCCAGATGGGAATGCACTTTCTTCCAAGCTGTATAAGGCCCTGTTCCTGCAGAATCAGCGTTGGGACACCACAGTAGCATGGTGAAGGATTAAGTAATTTCCTTCCCTTCTCGTCTGGAAGGTGTTTTGATTAGCATAACCATTGTGTTCCCAAATTAGCTTGTGTTCCTGGTTTTGCCCTTAGGCTGGCTTTTCCTGTTGCTGCCCTGCTCTGGTACAGTGATACAGCATTCCACAGCATCTCAGTGTGAAGCTTTAGTCGTCGAGGTGGATCCAACTATGCTCAGTCTACCAGTGACCTTAGGCTGATGTTGAGACTTCAGAGAGCTGGTCCTACAGCCCTGCAGCTCTCCAGTACCTGGCATGGCTGTGTGGAAACTTCCAAACAGCACAAGCTTTGATGTGAGGTGAAGTGCACCATGGCGTGTGCAGGACTGAGACCAGGAGTATCTGGGACAATGGTGCATCTCCTTCCCTGCCATCGTGGCTGAGGGAATAATAACTTCTGGTGCAGGTGAAGGTGCACAGCTCGGGTATCTCAAGCCATCCTGGCTAGATGGGGCTGAACCTGCCTAGCACATCCCTCTGTCAGTCATTCACTTGTATCTGCTTTTCTCCAAACAAGGATTATTCTGAACTGAAACCATGGGAGAAAAGGTTCTGAGAGAAAAGCCTGGAGGGGGCCTACAAGAATGCTGGAGAGGGAGTTTTCGCAAGGACACATAGTGATAGGACAAGGGGTAACAGTTTCAAACTGAAGGAGTATAGATTTGTATTAGCTTCTAGGAAGAAATTACTCACTGTGAAGAAGATGAGACACTGGAACCAGTTGCCCAGAGAAGCTGTGGATGCCTTGTCCCTGGGAGTATTCAAGGCCAGGTTGGATGGGTCTTCAAACAACCTCCTTGTCTAGTGGGAGGTGTCCCTACCCATGGCAGGAGGGTTGTAACTAGATGATCTTTAAGGTCCCTTCCAATCCAAACCACTCTGTGATTCTAATAAGGAGTACAATGTGAAATATTTTCCAAGTACCAATAACATAGACAGGCACACACACACACAGTGATTAATCAGGGGCTCCTGAGTGCCTTTAAGAGCAGGAGTTGCTTGCAGGGTAGGTCTGGTCAGGCATGCAACTGAGAAGCTGAAGATACTGGTTAGCATATCTCTTTGTTGTTAATCCTTATTCTCAGAAGATGTGTCCAGGAGTCCAAAATCAACTGGTTAACACTCATTCACTGTTGGATGAGCCATGGGAGGTGGTGTAGCTTTACAACCCTTCCTCTGTGGAGATGTGTTTAAATAAATTCTTTGGCAGAATATGTGTAAGCTCTGCTCAAATCATCTCCAAAGAGGAATGAAGGAACAGACGAACCACATGCCCCATTTCAAAGTGCATGTCACCATTCCTTGAAATAGCCCAGAGCAATCTTCCACCAGATTTCAGATGGACTTACACAGTGAGAATCCTGTTATGGCCAAGAGGGAAGAAGAAAGGATTCCGCAAGAGCGCGATATTCTTGATGAGGCCAGGGGACTATGTGGCAAGTAGCTGGGAGGAAAGAGAGAGGTTGTATTCTCAAAACCTTCATCAGCTAATTTAACTCCAAGCTCCTCCTCAATGCCATCTAACTCTGTAATAGTTACCACCATCAGTGGACCCAAAGACAAAGTCATTGAATTTGTGCCTTCTGGTTGCCTTTTCTGCAGGCTGGAGTGCCTGGAAAGGAGAGGGGAAGAATTAGCTAAAAAAAAAATGTGCTCCTCATGACTAGGTATACTACCACCTAGTCAGGGCTAACCAGCAGTGTCTGGATCATGCAGCTGATGACTGCTCCACTGGGTACACTTGCTCTGTGACATTTTTTTCATAAATGTGCTCACTATTGTGGCTGGTTTAGGGCTCTGTGCCTACACTCCCCATGTGCACAAGGGTCTCCATTCCCCAGTGGCCCTTGGACCCTACCCAGCAGCTGCTCCTGGAGGGATTCACTTCCTTCTTTGGACATAAACAATTAGAACTGCAGCCAATATCCCACACTGATCAATGGCCTCATCAAGAACATCATGTTATTGCTGCATCCTTTCTTCTCCCCTTCTGGTCGTAACAGGGCTCCCACTGGGTAAGTCCAGGGAAATGCCATCAGGAATCTGGAGGACTTTCTGGCTTTGCAGGTTTCTCTCTTGTGCCATGAACACTCCTAGCCAAGTATACTCAGGTCTTTCTGTTCCCCAGTCCCTTCCTGTGCAGGGATTCCCCTGAGCTTTATCATCTCTCTAGGTACACGATCTTGCCCTTGGGACTACTGAAATCCATCCTGTCCTCAGGGTCTAACTGTTCCACTCATGAGATAGGCACTCCTCTGAATTTGGAGGAAGATGGATATTCCCAAGTCCTGCATGGCATCCCAGCTGGCCAGGAGTGATTATCCCCCTATGTAACTGTCTCGGAGGGAAGGTGCTTGTTCCAAATTTTGTTTGTGAGCTTCAGGACATTACTACCAATTACCTCTGAAGTTCATGTGTGCTGAATCAGCACTTTCCTCCAGTTTGTATTGGTTTTGCATGGCAAGGTTTTTGTAGTGGAGAGTAGGTGGTGGTTTCTGACAGAAGATGCCAGAAGCATACCCCATGTCCAATAGAGCCAATCCCAGCTGGCTCCAACATGGACTTGCTGCTGGTCAAGGCTAAGCCCATCAGCAGATGGTGACAGCATCTCAGTAATAACATATTTAATAAGGGAGGAGGGGGGGACGGGACACCTGAACAACTGTAGTCAGAGAAAGAAGAGAGAATATGTGAGGGAAACAACTGCAGACACCAAGGTTGGTGAAAAAAGTAGGGGGAGGAAGTACTCCAGGTGCTGGAACAGAGATTCCCCTGCTGCCCATGGTGAGGCAGGCTGTCCCCCTGCAGTCTCCATGGAGGTCTGTGGTGGAGCAGATGGCTGCAGCATGGAGAACCCCACGCCAGAGCAGATGGATACCCAAAGGAGACCATGACCCCATGGGAAGCCTGTGCTGAAGTAGGTTCCTGGCAGGACCTGTGACCCCACGGGGAGAGAAGCCCACCCTGGAGCAGGTTTTCTGGCAGGACTTGTGAGCCTGTGGGGGGCCCTCATTGGAGCAGTCTGTTCCTGAAGGACTGCAACCTGTGGAAAGGACCTATGCTGGAATGGTTCCTGGAGAACTGCAGCCTGTGGGAAGAACTCATGTTAAGGAAGTTCGTGGACCCATGCTGGAGCAGGGGGAGAGTGTGAGGAGTCCTCCCCTCTGAGACAGGACCATCAGAGACAACATGTGACCACAATCTCCATTCCTCATGTCCCTGCACTGCTTGAGAGAGAGAGGGAAGAGAACTCAGGAGTAAAGCTGAGGCCGGGAAGAAGGGTGGGGTGGGGGGAGGTGCTTTAAGATTTGGTTTTAATATCTCATTATCCTGCTCTGATTTTATTGCTAATAAATTACACTAATTTCCCCTAGTCAAGTCTGTTTTATCCACGCTGGTAATTGCTGAATGATCTCTCCCTGTCTTTATCTCCATTTCTCTTCTCTGTCCAGCTGACCAGGAGGGTGATGGAGTGGCTTTGGTGAGCACCTGGCATCCAGCCAGGCACATGAGAAATCCCCAGGTTCGGAGCCATCTGAGGAACCTGGCTTCTACTGAAATTCATCGTTGACTCCGGGGTGGTTCTGTCCTAGAGGAACATGATGCCCATCTTCAGCAGCAGTGAAACTGCATTTTTTCCACCAGGAAAAAGGCAGGCTGAGTGGGTGCATCTCCTTGGCCAAGTGGGTGCCAGGTGCTTGAAGATTGTTAGCACGGTGGCGAGCACCTCACTGGGGAATGACAGAGGGTTTTGGGAGCTGTGTGAACATCCCATGGGGCACCCCTGTTTCCCAGCCCATGACTTCCCAGCTGGTGCTCCTTAAGAGCATTCAGGGCATCTCACAGAGCAGGTCTGGGAGCATGGGGAAGAAACAGAATAGGCATCTGAGGGGTGAACACCATGAGCTCCTGGAAAATTGTTATTTTCCAAACACTGAGGGCAAGGCCCAGCTGCTGAAACACAGGGGTTTAGTCCGCTCTGGGAACTGGGCTGTTTTGCTAACCCCTGGCTTCCAGCCCACAAATTTGGGGGTCTCCTGAAGGTTTTTGTTCATATTTCATATTCAGGTGGCATTTCTCAAGCCCATGTGGAGTCGGGTCAAAAAAGGGTGAGGCCAAGGCATACCCTCCTCCAGAAGCAGGTGAAGCTGTGGCATAGTGCATTTTCTAATCCAAATCTCAGCCATGCCATTGCAGAAACATGGGCAAGGAGGGAGAGGAATGGCCCAGAAACTCTTGCTGACTCTCCCCATGGTTGCACCATGGCCCTGCACCACTGCAACATCCACCTCCAGTTTCCATCTCTGGAGCAGAGCTGCAGCTTGTTAAACCCAGACCACTGAGCACTTGGCAAAGTGTGTGGGGTGGGAGGGAGCCCAGTACTGATCCCTACTTTTATAAAATAGGGGAGGCTGCTTCCAGAGTCTCCAAAGGGATTGAGTATGGATGAGGGGGCACTTGGGAGGATTAGGCCAGCTGGTAGACAGCACAGTATCGTGTTCATAGTGCAAGGCAGCACCTTAATCTGGAGCAAAGGACTCCTCTGCTCTCACTCCCACCAGCTTTTGTGGCATGTTTCTGTATCAGTCAGTGTCCCACAGTGGGAGCGAGGGTGGCAGGCACCTCCCCACCTTCCAGAGGGCTCTGGATTTGAATGCACCACTGAGTCTGGGCAGAGCTGACTGCTCTCCTGTGAAAGAACAAAAGCTGTGCCTGTCTGCATGTTCAGCCGCAGCCTGGGCACGTATCACATGGGGACTGAGATGCTCAGTCACAGTCCCAGCTGGCTCCCCAGGTAGGCTTTTGTGGTCATCTCTGCATGACTGAGCCTGGACCTTCAGATGGACCAGGGCTGTGAGGGACTTTGGGGAGTCCTGCAGACTGTCCCCTTGCCTTGTGGCAGGGCTTGTTATATGATTGCTGCACACAGCTAAAAATACTCCAGCAATGGTTATGAATTTAGGATAACTAATATATCCAGTGGAAAGGTTTGGAGCTGTTCCAGGACTAAACAACAGCTTCTTCACCAACAGCCAGAGGCTTGTAGATGCAAAAATAACTAGGAACTGAAAAACTTGAGCTGGAGCAAGGGATTTTCAAATTGAACCCAAGAAAAACTTATAGCAGTGAGGACAACCATGGATACCTGCCAGCACTTTGGTTTTTTTAACAACAGGGTACACAGACCTCTGGATTTGGGATGAATGTTGCCTCTGGTCAGGAGTTGGGAGAACTAGTAGTTAGAGAGAACTCCTTTGATACAGGGTGAAAGCAAATTATACTGAAAATATAGAAGCCAGCGGTCTGGATCAGCAGCACAGTGCACGAATCAGAGAGAAACACCATGGTGGGAGGCATAGGCTTGACATCTTAAAAAGTGGGAGGAATGATCCAAGAATACCAACTGGTGACTGGATGTCGGGAGCAGCGCTGTGGTGTGAACCAGCTTTGAACCACAGAGGTATCATTGATCAGAGGGTGAACGAGGGTTTTGGACATCTGTTTGCAGACCTGAAACATAGCTGGGGAGAGAGACATTCCCTGAGCACATCTGCACCATGGTGGCAGAGCACACTCAGGTTGACATCCCAGCTCCACTCGCCCAGGGTTTAACCCCTGCCATGCATTTTCCCCAGACATGCATCACTCTGCCTTCATTGTTGTTCCACTCTGAAGCAGACACTCAATTATCCACTTGGCAGGAGACACTAAGAGTGAACCCACACCCCCAGTGGCACGGGTGCTTGGCTGGGGCAATGTGTATCAGTCCCTGCCCCAGTGAATAATGAAGTACTCAAGGCAAATGGCAAAAGCTTTGCTAAGAGCCCAGCCCAGCCCTGCCTGTCCCATGTGCAGCAGGCATGAGATAACTCTCCGGACCCCTGGGATGCTCAGAGGAAGATGGGTGACTGGGCAGGGTGCCTGGCTGCCTGCTCCACCTTGGCTGCAGCTAGGGAAATGAGGAAATCAGTGCTGGTCAGATCCAGCATTCCTGCTCTTGAGACTCAGGTTGCAAAGGTCCTCAGTGAGTTTAACCAGCTGGTACTCCTGGGAGGACTGGAGCAGAGCCTGAAAGGTTGAACTGTGGATCACTCTCTGCCTACAGCCATCCTTTATGTTTTCCAGCCCAGATCCTTTGCTCTTGGCAGTCCAGGCCCTGCCCATGGTGAGGATTTCTGCCCTGACCAGTTTGTCTGCAGCATTTAGAAACCCCCAGTCTCCAAGTTCTCTTGAATGCTAAGAATAGAACTGTTTGTGCCTAATTCATGTCCCTCTGTAGAAACTGTATTATCAAAATTAACCGAAAATGTTGCTCCACTAGCATATTTTTTCTCTTCTTCCATCACATCAGCTTGCACGGAACAATCACTTACTCTCCTTGCCACTGTGTTGAGATGTACCAGTCTGAAGGCAGGACCTGCTGCCTGTCCCCAGCCTGGCCTCAATAGCACAGCTTGTTCTCTGCACAAGGGTGACGATGCAGTGGCAGCTGACGTAAATCCCAGGGATGCCACTGAGAGCAGCCCCGACTGCTGCCCTGTGAGCAGGTCTGGCCACTGAAAAGCAGTAACATAGGTGCCCCAAGCATCTACGACAGGCTGGAAGGAGAAACACGGCAAGGGGCTGGGAGATCCTGACAGTCTGCACTGTGATGTGGAATTATCGCTCTCTCCAGACACACTTACAGCAAAATAATTTCTTGCTCCACAGTCAGAGTCTAGCAAGTACAGAAGATGGAGCGTGCACCACAGGATGGCGAGGAAGGAGCAGGAAAGGAAGAGATATGGCTTTGAGTCTGGATGAAGAAATTGAGGCGTGGAAGACATTTCCACCCGAGTCCAGACCCTTTTTTGTGATTTTGGGTGAATGATGATGCCAGTGCAACCTCTGAATAACTACTGAGTAGGCAGCAAACCTCTGCTCTATCACACTGGTTGGGCATTTGGGTGCTTCATTGGTTTTGGACACACATTCCTGGGAAGACAGACCTTTGGTCAGAGGTCTATCAGAGGTCTATCTCATGTTCTCAGGACACAGACTGGCAGGGTATGGCATCTCCCAAAGTGCCCTGGCTCTTCTCCAACATATATCCAATAGTTAGTCCCTTCCAATGTGAAGGGAATCCTTTCCTTCCCTTTTCAGTTTCAATGTACTGGGGCATTCAAATCACCTCCATATAGTTAATTCCCACTGATGCAAAAAGACACCTGAATAATACAGTTTTGGAGGCTGTAGCAAGCTGGGGGTTGGTCTCTTGTCCCTAGTAACAAGCAATAGGATGAGAAGAAATGACCTCAAGTTGCACTAGGAGAGGTTTAGCTTAGGTATTAGAAGAAACTTCTTGACTGAAAGTGTTACCAAGCACTGGAACGGTCTGTCCAGGGAGGTGACTGAATCACCATCTTTAGAGGTGTTCAGAAGACTTGTAGATGTGGTACTAAGGCACAAGGTTTAGCAGGTTTTGCCCCTGCTCTGGGCTATTTCAAGGAATGGTGACATGCACTTTGCAATGGGGCATGTGGTTCGTCTGTTCCTTCATTCCTCTTTGGAGATGATTTGAGCAGAGCTTACACATATTCTGCCAAAGAATTTATTTAAANGCTCCCTCCTCGGACATCGCCGCCCACCCCCGCAGCGCTCAAACCGATTCCCCCTACTGGAGCTCGGGCCTGATGAAATTCATTAATCTGATTAAGCGCGGTTAGGAAAGGTCACAGCTCTCAGGCGGTTGTGACTTACTGATTTTTCTTCCCGTACCTAAGCCCCCCACCTCCCCGCCACCTTGGCCCCCAAATCTCTCCCGGCCCTGGGACACCTCCGACAGCTCAGGGTCAAGAGATGCTCGAAGCGTTTGAAGGGAGGCGGCGACCCCTGAAGCGGAGATCCCCGTCCAGCCGGGGGTCTTTGCAAACTGGATGCCTCCAGCTTTCCGGCGGGACGCCCCGCTCCCCTCCTCACCCCGCTGGGGAAGCGGTCCAGCTGCACACGTGGCCGGGTGCGATGGAAGAACCTCCCCGCCTGAAATGTCAGCTTTCCTCTTCACAGAAGGGATGGCAGCGACCTCCCTTCGCCGGCATCGCTGGGAAAACGGGCTGGAAGGAGTCAGGCGAGGCGGGTGCTATGTGGGATGTGATCCCCAAGCACAACCAGTCGGGGTGAAACTCTGCTTGGGGCCGGGGAGGGAAGAGAAAATTTGTAATCGGCGCCGCAGAGATTAATCAAGCTGCAGATGAATTACGGTGCTGCTATGACCATCGCGTGTATGTGTATGTATTTTCTCCGAGGCTTAGGAAGGGAACTGGCAGCACTGCCAAGGACTTGCAAGAGCTAATGGAGCGCTAAGTCACGTTCAATTAAGTGGAGCTGTAACTGTTGATGATCGGTGCAGTGTCTGATCTGGAGTTGCTGCGTAGAGTAACACGCTGCCAGGAGACTGGAAATGCACAGTCACTTAGGCAGAAAATGTACTTAAACGTCTCTCTATCACAATAGGGCGGAGAGAGAAACTCCAGGAGAAATATCAGTCCTTTTATCTGCTGGCAGTGCCGCTGCCTTCTCCTGCTGCCAGGCGGAGGACAGGCTGCTGTGGGGAGGAAGGATCAGGCCTCCCAGTTCCCTCTCCCTTGCCCTCCTCTGTGATGGAGGAACACTGTCCTTGGCCATGTCTCTGCCCTCGTGCTGCCTTTAGGCAAGGGAAGCTGCAGCCAAGGGGCAGATAAGGAGATGAGACCTTATTTCTTTGAACTGGAGGCCAGGCAGTCCCCCTCCCAAACAGCGCCTGGTCCCTTAGGCTCTGCCGGCTTCTCTTCCAGATGGCCTGGGAAATAATTCTGCATTTCGGAAAAATCACCGAAAGCCCAGCCTGAAAACCTGTGTGTTGGATCAGCCAGCTTTGACTGACTTGTGTGTGGTTAGGGAGGGAGAGTTTTTTATTTATTTATGTTTTAATCTTCTGGGAGGTGCTGTAAAGTAAAAGGAGCTGCAGGTGCGTCAGAGGAAGGTGTTGCTGCAGGCTATGTAGAGCTGGCTGCATGAATTCGCTTTGCTCTTTCTCTGCACTTTGACACCCCATCACCTCTTGTTCTACATTACTCTAACCTGAGATGCCACCTTGACACTGTGGCAAAGTGGAAGCCTTGGACTGCAGGGTAAGAAGTGTCCTGCTTACAAAGAGCATCTTTTCCCATCTGTGGCACATATTCATAACATATTTTTTCCTTTCCTTTGCTTCTGCCCACCTCCCACTTGATCTGTCTGATTTAAGCCAGGGTTGGTAGGCTGGTCATGCTGCAGCCATACTGAATTCCCGTGGATTTCATGGAAGTGTTTGCAGGGTGGAGGAAAGGCTAAACAGCTGGAAAGGCATTCACCTGGTTTTTCACAAAATCACAGAATCAGATGGGTTGGAAAGGACCTCTGAGATCATCAGGTCCAACCCTTGACCCACTACCACCGTGGTTACTAGACCGTGTCATTGATTGCCACATCCAGTCTCTTAAAAAACTCCAGGGATGCAGAATCCACCACCTCCATGGGCAGTCAATTACAACGCCTGATTACCTTCTCTGTAACGAATTTCTTCCTAATATCTAACCTAGACCTCCCCTGGTAGAGTTTAAGACCATGCCCTCTTGTCTTACTGATAGCTGCCTGGGTGAAGAGACCGACCCCCCCCTGGCTACAGCCTCCTTTCAGGGAGTTGTAGAGAGTGATGAGGTCTCCCCTGAGCCTCCTCTTCTCCAGACTAAACAACCCCAGTTCCCTCAGCTGTTCCTCATAGCACTTGTGTTGGAGTCCCTTCACAGCCTTGTTGCCCTTCTCTGGACCTGCTCCAGCATCTCAATCCCCTTCCTGAACTGAAGGGCCCAGAACTGGACACAGTACTCAATGTGTGGCCTCAGCAGTGCTGAATACAAGGGAAGAATCCTGGACCTGTTGCCCAAACAATACCTATCTGACTCTGGCAAATACTTCAAGACACTGAGCATGGCCCAGTGATGTCACACTGCATGTCTGTGGGTTGGTTCATCCTGGAAATTGTTTGGTGCTGAAAAACCAGCAAGGCTGAGGGCTTTACTGGTTTTTCTTCCTTAGGACAAGTTGGACTTTTCCTTAGGGGTAACAGAGGTGACTGCACAGGCAAGGTGGTGAGGTGGGTCAGGTCTCCTAGGTGTTATCTGGGATGTTGGGAAGTTTAATGGGTAATGAGAAAAAGCCACAGGAATGTAAGAGTCTTCAGTGCACAGTGCTTCAGCTGGCTCCTTTACATGAGCAGGCCAAGTAAAGTACTAGTTGTCCATCTTATTCCTGTTCTGGTGGTGGTGAAAAGCTTTATCTGAGCAAACTGTTCTGGGGAAGAAGTTTGCATATGGATGTATTTGATGATTTCCACTGTTTTGACTGGGAGAGAAATTGATCCTGCTAAAGAAACTCCATGCAAGTAAATGTGTTTAGTGTTGGATGTGAACTTGATTTTTCAAATGTGGACTCTGATAGCTGGTGGTGTCCCTAAGACCCTTAGGCACACCACAGTCTCCCAAAACAGCCTGGGTATCAGATTGAAAAACACCATTGTAGGGACAAAATCTTGTGAAGGACCAGAAGGTATAGAAGGCAGGATGCTGAAGTCTTTAAAGCCTGGCTGTTGAGCCAAATATGTATGTCTGGAGCATCCTCTAGGCATCAGCAAGCTGACCAGCAGTGGTGCCTTTGGTGCTCTATTTTTCCATGTCCTGACTATGGCTTGGTGCAGGTGGGAAGCACAGAGGGCTTTTCTGCTGAAGGGCAAAGCAGGCATGCGCCTGCCACTGCGCTTGAAGTGGGGGACTGTGTCTTGCTGTCCAAATCTGGGAGCAAAATTTCAGCTCTTCAAACAGCAAAAGCAACAATGTCAGGAGATGCCAAAGCAGAGCTTCATTCCTGATGCTACTACTGCAGTATGTTGTTTCTTCCATTTATGTATCAGGAGGTTCCCTTGAGAAGATTTTTCCTTATCCCCCAAATGCCAAAGCCATCCTGCTTTGATGTGAGTGTGTGTGGTAGTGAACACCCTCTCACCATCTTTGTGCTGTTGGAGTGATAGGCTCTTCCCTGAACGAGTTGTTGGGCTGGTCCTTGGCAAGTCTCAACCGCAGGAGGAACTCTACTGGTAGAACTTGCTCCTTGGAGTCAGCACTGGGTCTGCCAGCACAAGCATTGAGACAGGACCAAAGCTTCCCTTTACCATGATAGCACTGCTGGGAGTAACTGCTGGCTGGTTGGTATCTCTCATTCTTCATTTCCAATTTTCTCCTGTCCTTGTGAATAATATGGGATTTCTCTGGTACAGTGGTGGGAGCTTGTGAATAGCCTGTGCGAGCATCTCATCTACTTCCATAACCTTCGGCTCCTGTGATGGCTCTTCCAGCAGGCCCACAGCTCCTTTAGGTTGGTGTGCTGGCCTGCTTTTTTCTTGTGTTAGTTTTGTTTTGGAGGGGGTTGTTTTTGTTTTCTTTTATCTAAGAAGGAATTTACCGATAATCTGCATCGTTATCTCACATGGCTGTAAGGCCTGAGAGAAGGCAAGGTACAGGCAGCTTTTAGTGCAGCAGGGTTAGGGTTAGGGTGTGGGGTGAGATCAGCTTGCTTTCTGCATAGTAACACTGTCCTTTTTCATCCATCTTCTGTGTGCTGTGTGCCTCTGTAGTTGGGGTTTGGGTTTTTTTTTTCCACCATTCCCATCCTCCATGGCCTCCATCCAACTGGTTTTGGACATGGCAGTAGCAGCTGGTGGGGTTGGAGTGCATTTGCCAGTGTTTGGTGATGCCTTTGCCCTAAGCTGGAGTAGCAAATTTTTATCTAAATATGAAGCTGTGGCTGTGTGAGGTCTGGAAGGGTTTATTTTTGCCAGTGTGTTGAGGTTGCTGGGTGAGGAATGCAGGTCCCCTTGTTCTGCCCCTAAAACAGCTCCTAGGTGTTTTGGTGTAGCCCTCAAACCAGCACAAGGTCATGGGTATGTGTTCTCCAGCCCTACTTACTATTTACAGCCAGGGAGAAGAAATCCATCACTTTTCACCATACAGGTTAGGATTAATTTCTTTGTCCTGGTGGGGGTCATCCTGAAGCAACACCACCTAATCAGAAGGGAGTGACCTGGCAGCAGATGTGCTGGGATAGAGCAGGCTGAGGCCATTTAAATGTGAAACAGCTGGGGCGAACGTAGTAGTATCAGTAGTATGCCTGTAGTATCAGCTGGCATCTCGAGCAGTGCCCTGGGGTAGAAAGTTGGCCCTGCCAGGGGAGGCTGGTTCCAGCTGGCACTGGCAGCCCTCCTGTCTGCCAACTCTCGCTTCACCTGGGATGCTTGGAGCAGGGATAGCTGGGCTGCCAGTTAGAATATCCTTCCTCAGGCAGGTGGGCATCTCCAGTGGGAGACTGCTGCTTTAGAGCTGCTTTCAGCTCTCTGCCCCCTGCTCAGGTGTAGGAGGAGAATTTTCTATTTCATTGATTGCACTCTCGCCCTTTCTCTGCACAAGCAGCTTTGACCTGTGGATTTGGTTGTGAGTTTGCTGCTCTGGTAGTTAGAAAGGAAAAGGCTCTGAGGACTCTCCCTGTGAGCACTGAGGTTTTGAAAAGATACTGATCTCCTCAGTTTTATTCTTATTTTTGCCTCCTCCCCTTCCAGCCCCTCCTTCCCTCCCTCCTCCACCCACAACCTCTTAAAGAGGAAATTCAGTAATGTTTACTGTTAAAGTGTGAGGATGGGAACTTCTGATAGCTGAGGACTTTCTGCATTTTCCTGACTATGTTCTGAGGCATAATAGCAAGAAACCACAGCCTGACATCTCCTTGAAAGTGCCCCTTTGCAGATTAAGTACCTTGACTTCAAGATGTTGACTTCAACATCTAGGGGTTCATGAGTCACCTGGGAGCCATGGGGAGGTGATGCCCTGATGGGGGGAACACGTGAGTGGGACAGCAGAGAAGAGATGGGCTTCAGAACTAGGGATAGGGTTCAGTTAGCAGTGAAGAAGAGTGGGGATCGGGGCATCTTTCTTCATGTGTAGTTGCACCCTTCCTGACAGATTGCAAGCCAGGCAGAACGATCTTCATTGCTGCTCCATGTGTCACAGGTGGAGAAACTGAGGCTGGAGAGGAGGGTGGGGAGAACCCTGTGCCTGGTTTGCCCACCATCCACTAGCAGAGGTGGAAAGAGGAGTGCCATATCTAGCGTTCCCTTTTTCAAGTCTCATACTTCTACTTGTGGGCATCTGTTGAGGAGATAATTAATCACCATAGGTTTTGTTTGGTTGGTTCTTTTTTTTTAGCTTGAACTTATGACTTTTATTGGTATTTGCATCTCAAGGAAATGGTTGTGACTTGGTTCTCTGTGTAGTCTCTGTGCATGCAGCATCATTGCTGGTGTAGTTCTCATTGCTGGGGGCAGCTACCCAGCATGATATGGTCAGCATGCATTCTCTTTGCTGGGCTGGGCAGAGGCCAGCAGTGCTGCAGGATGCAGGTAACTAAGGGAGAAGGCCAGGGCTGCTGCAAAACTGGGAAGAGCTCTCCTTTGTATGCTTTTCCTTCCAGGGGCATATTTTGTTCCAAAGCTGAGACCTGGATCTGCATCTGCGTGGCACACAGGTGCCCCAGGGAGAGCCCAGATCTTGGCCAGACTGCACAAAAGAGTCTGAAAACTGCGTCAAGACTGCAGGTACTGTCTAGGGTCACACAAAACCATCTCATTGGACACATAATGGGTAATTGCTCATGGCTGGCTGTGGCTGCACCCCTGTTTTCTTCTTCCCCTTTGTTTTTTCTGGAGATTGATCGCTTTGGTACAACCGGGCCACTCTGCATAGGCAATGTAGTGGAGGAGCGTAAACTTGGGTGCGCGTTGTCAGGTTGCCTGCACCAGAGATGTGTGAATCTTGAGCGTTTGTCTTTTCAACGTGTGGTGCCATTTGGAGACAGAGATGTCCACATGAAACTCCCTGCTCAGAGATTCTGTTGCATCTCTTTCCCTCCTCCCCCTCCCCGCCACTAACTGTTGTTCTGGTGTCTTGCAGGCACAGGAGAATAAGGCAGGATGGATGTGTATGACCCTCAGACGCTGGGCGTTATGGTTTTTGGAGGTTTTATGGTGATATCAGCCATCGGAATCTTCCTGGTGTCCACCTTCTCCATGAAGGAGACATCTTATGAGGAGGCCTTGGCTAAGCAACGCAAAGAGCTTGAGAAGACCCAGCAGCAGAAAACAGAGAAAAAGAAGAAAGAGAAACCTGTTGAGAAAAAAGGAAAAGCAAAGAAAAAGGAAGAGAAGCCTAATGGGAAGATCCTAGAGCAGCAGCTGAATCAGGAAGTGACTGACTCTTCCAAGGAAGTGGTTCTTGAGCCTGCTGTGGTGCCTGACCCTGTCACAGTTGAGTCTCCGATTGCAGCAGTATCAGTGCCCCCCCAGGAAAAGGAGAAGCCCGCTCCATCACCTAAGGAGAAGAGAAAGAAAGAGAAGAAGGTGGCAAAGGTAGAGCCTGCTCCTAGCCCAGTCTTGACTTCACCTCCTGTCAGTGTCCCCAAAAGTTCTCCTGTCTTGGAGGTGACCCCTAAGGAGGTGCCTGTTGTGGCTGTGCCGCCAGTTGGCACACAGCAAAGTGCTCCAGTCATCAGCTCTGTCACCATCAAGAAAAGTGATTCTCTTCCAACCCATGAGGAGCAGAAGCATGATGGACCTGTCAAGAAGAAGGCTTCATCCAAGAAGAAGAGTGAGCCAGGTAAGGCAAATTTCCTCTGCGTATATCCCCTTTGAGTCAGACAGCTGGGCATCTTGGTGCTGTTAAACCAGAACTGTCCTATCCTGAGGTCTCTTCATTTTTCTTTAGTCCTGGAAACAGGGCAGCTGTAGAAAGGTTGTTGCTGGTCAGGTGGACCATGTGTGCCAAGGGGAAGGCGGGTTGAAATAGGCTGTATTGGACTGCAGTTCTCTCTGAGAGGAAGTAGAGCTGAAGTAATGAGTTTATTGACTTGTTTTCACTACTTGATATGTGGTTCCTGCACACAGATGTTACAGGTTCCTCTCAGATTTGCTGTTGTGTTGGGCATTTCTGAGTAGATGTGTACACTGAGAGTGAACAGGAGGTATATGTGCCTGTACTGGGAGAGGGAGCAGCTGCCAAGGTGCTAAGCATCTGTGTGGGAAGCCCAGATGAGGTGTTTTCTCCTTCTTCTGATTAATATAACTGTGCAGCAGCTCTACCACTCCTGGTTCAAGGAGGTGGGTCACTGCTACAGTTTCCTCCTTCTTCAGTGGAGGTGAAAAACACCATGGTGAAGGAGAAGAGGATTGAAGGGACGTTATAGAGCAAGGGACTGTTGATAGGATAGTTAGAGCAAAGTGACTTTGGATATGTCAAAAGGAAGGGGGAACTTGCCTGTCGTCTTTCATGCCTCACTTCATTGATTTGGAGGTGGAAGAGATTAAAGAAGGTGGTCTTGAACTTTCCAGTGTATACAGTCGTATTGGGGAGGGTAGAAATGTCTCTTCTGTAGCCGAATTCTTGCCTCTCCTTGCACCAATGTGAACAGTTTGGGGGTTATTTTTGGTTAAGTGATAATTACAGGCACTAAAAATTGGAGTGCTTTCAGACCTGTAGAAGTGCTCATGTATGGACATGTGAGAGAAATTTCTTAAGGTGTCCTCAAGGATGTGGTACGCATAGCTCTCATTTCTTCTTTTATTTACCAAAAAAAAAAACCAACCAAGGAAAAAGACACGCTTACTTGCTAGAAATGCTTACTTGCTCCAGCACATTCAAATCTAGGCTGCTGTGTAATCTGGCAGTTTCCATAGCCATGTTTTGGAAGCAGACCTGCTACTCAGCTGGACATTTTGTGGCTTCTGGTCTCCAGGACTGGGTTAAAACTCTTGTATCTGCCCCACTAAGGAAGGGATTTTGCAAAAGGCCATCCCCATGTAACCATGAGGTTTGAAACATTTCTGGCAGCCACTCCTGGAGGGTATCACAGTGATGGTGCTGGGGACACCAGAGGTGGCTGGGTTGGCATGTGCCCACAGGGATGCACTTCTCTAACACTGAAAAACTTGGCCCTAAATCCAAGCTATAACAGCTGAGGGAACATGGATGGGAGATGAACTTTTAGCACTTTTAAAGCTGGGAGGTTTTTTTGCTGCTCTGAACCTCCCTTCCTTAGGGTATGAAGTGCAGGTCCTGCATGTCTTAAAAGCCAAGAGTGGTGTCTCAGCTGCTCCCATGATTTTTCAAAGGAAATCTCTCTGCAGTATTTGCTCTATGATGCAGACTGCAGTTTGACCAAGGTGTTGAGGGCAGCCTTTTGGAAGCTGTGTTCTCTCCTCCTCGAAAGCAGAAGCAACAAATATCTTGTGGCAGATAAAAAGGAGTGTTCAAAGTGTTCAAAGGCATGCTCTTGGCACTGAAACAGATGACAAGAGTTCTGTGGGGTATTCTTCTCTTGTGTGGTTCCTTTTTAGCTTCCTGCTGAAAAATTTGCTTGCAAGCTGCAAGCATGTACTCAGATCTCAGGTCTTCAGCTGTGGCAGCAGGAGCCACGCTCTCCCATAGGACTCCTGTGGGTACCTGATCTGGGCTGCAACTTCCCAGGCGTGGGGCTCTGCACAAGGGCCATCCATGACTCCCATGTCCCCTTGGGTCTGACAAGAGGCTCTTCAGACCCCTCATCCCCTCTGTGCTTTTCCCATGTAAGCTTCACCACCGGGCTGCATCTTGTTTGGCCTCTTCCTTTGGCGAGGCGCAAGGTTTCCGAACTCTGTGAATGGGCTCGGCGGCAGCTTGGGCTTCCTTTTGCCACGGCTTGGCAGGCTGCCCTGGATCCCTTTGCCAGCTGGAAGGTGGGGTTTGCGTTGTGCTGGCCTTGTGCAAGGCTCACTTGCGCAACGCCCCCGGGACAGGGTCAGAATTTCACTTGGTGGGTCCCTCCGCCCAGCGGGACCGGGCCAAGGGAGGTGATGTGCTGTCCTGCATCTCTGCTGTTGCTGGTGGGTGAAACGTGGGCCAAGCTCTTGTGGCCTGGGTTGCATGAGATAGTGGATCTGCCCTGATGGGAAGTGGTTGCTGCTGAGGAGACAGATTTTGATGTTGCCAGAGCTCAGTTCTGCCTTCTCAAATGGATCTACCAGAAACTGCGAGCAAACAGTGTGTGCTGGAGCCGCTGGGTGTTCCCAGGCTTTGCCACTCTCTTGCTGTGGTGGGGTGACCGTGGCTGCCTGCCAGATGCCCATCCAAGCACTCTCACACCCCCCCTCCTTGACTAGATGGGGGAAAAATTAAGAGGGGGAAGTTTGAGTTCAAGATACAGACAGGGTAATTATTTAGCTATTACTATCACGGGCAAAACAGACTTGACTTGGAGAAAATGATTTAATTTACTTCCAGTTGAAATAGATGACAAAAAGGAGATGCAATTAAAGCAACACCTTCCTCCCCTGTTCTTCTTCACTCTGTCCCTCCACAGTCTTGTACCTGCCTTCCCTGTGTGGTGCAAGGGGCTGGGGGTTGTGGTCACTCCATAACAGCTTCTCTTTGCTGCTGCTTCCTCCTCACACCTTTCCCCTGCTCCACCATGGTGTCCTCCATGGACTGCAGACCTTCAGGATTGAACTTGCTCCTGCACCGGCTCCTTTTCCAGAGGCTGCAGGGGAATCTCTGCTCCGATGCCTGCAGCACCTACTCCTTCTTCATCTCTGACCTTCTTCATCTCACAGCTTGGGGAAT
Source organism: Florisuga fusca (assembly GCA_038090715.1). Lineage (NCBI taxonomy): Eukaryota > Metazoa > Chordata > Aves > Apodiformes > Trochilidae > Florisuga > Florisuga fusca. Next base: position 3,591,867 of record JAAWXA010000022.1, read on the forward strand.
CCAAGCTGTGCATTCAAGAGACCCTGATGTTAACAGCTTCAGAGGCTCTGGGGCTACTGAAGTGCAAACTGCTTTTCTTCTGGGATTTTTTAGGAAAATAAGCCTGCTGGGCATGGAACCATTGTCCACCACCCTCCATCCCTCCTGACCATGTGCACTGTGGTCCTACTACATAGGTCCCTGATACTCCTTGGCTTTCCTGGGTTAGCAGAGGGGTAGGGGAAGGGTTGGAGTTGTGGTGTTCCCTTAGCAAAGACCTGGAATAACCTGCCAGGTGAAAGGTGGGAGATGACCTTGCTGTGCTTTGCATCACTGGCACCCCTGCATGGGGTGATGTCCCTCAGCAAGGTTGTATCATGGTGCAGTCCAGCTTCTGATGCCCAGCATGTCTCTGCTCCCTGTCACTGGCAAAGCATTCCCAGCTCCTGCTGGGAATTGCTGAGTTTAATGGAGGATGGTAGCAGGGTGGTGGGAGCTATAGTAGAGCCAGGCAGAGGTAACAGCTGGGTCAAGAAGCAGAAGTGTGGTAACTATAATCTCCAGCACTTCTCTTACAGCTTTCAATTAGAGAAGTATCAAGCTTGACTGTGGAAATCTGTGTGGATGTTGATGTGAAATGGAAATTTTGGGCTTAAAGTCAGCTGGGATGACGCTACTCAGCTCTGCCATCAGCTCAAGCAGTCCTAACACATCCTCTTTCCGCTGTAGCACCCGCAGACTCAGATGGGGCCCTCTATCTGCCCTACAAGACTCTTGTATCCACTGTCAGCAGCATGGTGTTCAGCGAGGGGGAGGCCCAGCAGCTCATTGAGATCCTGACAGAGAAAGCAGGCATCGTCCAGGACACTTGGCACACGGTAGGGCTGCCAACATATCACAGAATGTTTAGGTTGGAAGAGACCTGCAAGATCATCCAGTCCAACCTTTGACTAACACCACAGTCAACTACTAAACCATGTCCTTAAAGACCAGGTCCAAATGCCTTTTAAATGCCTCCAGGGATGGTGACTCCACCACTGTCCTTGGCAGGCTATTCCAATGCCTGACAACCTTTTCAGTGAAAAAATATTTTCTAACATCCAGCCTAAACCTCCCCTGGTGCAGCTTCCATCCATTCCCTCTGGTCCTTTCAGTGTACTAAGGAGAAGAGGCTTTTTCCCTTCTTGCTTCAACCTCTCTTGAAGTACTTGAAGAGAGCTATAAGGTCTCCTCTCAGCCTCCTCTTCTCCAGACTAAACATCATCATGGCCACCTGCTGCTGGGGCTCTGACGAGCTGTCAGGAGGTGCAGAGGGGAGGGAACTTGTCATGTTTTCTGGCCGGCTCATCCTGAGGCTCAGTCCTGCAGAATGGAGCTGAATTTTCTCCTGGCCCAGAGGGCAGGATCCCACACATCGTGGGTGGAGGGATGGGTCTGGAGGTGGTGGTCCCTGCTGATGTGATGCCCTTCTCTGGCAGGCCACGCAGAAGGGTGACCCAGTTGCTGTCTTGAAACGCCAGCTGGAAGAGAAGGAGAAGCAGCTGGCCACTGAGCAGGAGGATGCAGTTGCTGCCAAAAACAAGCTGAGGGAGCTGAGCAAGGTAAGTTCTGTGTGGCCCTCCCAGCATCCCTGACATGGGCTCTGCTCCCCATGGCTTGCCATGTGCCTCCCGCTCCCTGCATGTCATCCCCTTTGGAGGTGAAGTCCAAGGGCTCTCTGGGCGCTTCACCTGTTTGCTGTTTTCTCCCCCAGTATGGGAGGAGTTCCATGCCTGCCCTCCTCTCCTGGGCCTGATCCAGCCCAGGGAGGCACTAGCCCAAAAGGTCTTAGGGTAGTGCATGTTGGCAGCCACAGGAGAAGCCAGGGAAAGCCCTTCCCATAAGAGACTGCAGCTCTCTGCTGCTTTACGGAGGAAAAGAAATCCCTTCTCATCTCTACCTGGATCCCCTGAGCTTAGGAGGTACTCATCATTCCCTTTTTAAGGACCCTAATCCTATTTACAGCCTCGTTTCCTGACTCAGCCCCCTACTTCCACCTCTTTTTGGCTGTTGAAGAATCTGTCAGAGGGCACAGCCATACTATGCACTCAAGGGCTGTGCTGAACCCCCGCCTGTGCAGCCCGCACAGGGCAGCAGGACAGCATTGCCCAGATGGACAACAGAGCATCCCTGCTTTGGCAGGAGGTGGAAAGTGTTTTTTCTTTTTGTTTGTTTGGGGATTTTTTTGTGCGTGTGTAATTTCCCTGCTTTGCTCCAAACTTCTTGTGGTGTTATGGATCCTAGGGAGTGCAAAAATAAAATTCCAGGGTCTTTCCCCTCTTAGATGGCCCAGTGCGGAGCAACAGTGGCATCCAGTGGCCACAGAGCCCAAAAACAAAACACAGGAAGAAATGTAAGAGCTAAACGGTGTAGCTGGGCACAGAGGCAGCTCTGAAAGGGCTGAACTTTTAAGTCGTCTGTGCTAGAAGGGCACTGGTTTTGTCTCCCCTTAGAGTAGGGAAACTCATGCACTGAGGACTAACTGGGTGACTTCTGTCCTGGAAGGAACTGTCAGTCGAGCGGGCCAAGGCTGTGGCTGTGGAGGGCAAACTGAAGGAGCAGCTGCTGACCCGTGAGCGGGAGATTGCGGCGGTGCAGGCACGCATGCAGGCCAGCTACCAGGACCATGTCAGCGAAACACAGCAGCTCCAAGGCAAGGTGAGCCCCACACTGTGCTCTGCAGCTTCCTCTGGCTGCCAGGTGGCTTTTGCTGGCAGATGTGACGTCATTTGGAGAAGACTGAGATGTGTGAGGGGACCAGAGCCTCAGGGAGGGGTGAGACCCCTCAATGCTCCTGAACCACGGTCCTTGAGGGAGAGGAGGCATGTGAGAGCATCCTCATGGGATGTTGCATCTTTCGGGTCTGTCAGCATCAGTAGACACCTCCCTGTGTTGCCAAGTCTCTCTTGCTCATTGAGTGGGATTCAAAGGGACCAGCAGTGGCATTAACCCCTGTTGGGCTTCTCTAGATCCGGACCTTGCAGGAGCAGCTGGAGAATGGCCCCAACACGCAGCTGGCTCGCTTGCAGCAGGAGAACTCCATCCTGAGGGACGCCCTCAACCAGGCCACCAGCCAGACAGAGAGCAAGTAAGGCTGGGACAGGGGCAGGGGACAGAGCATGGGGCACCCTTTGACAAACCCTGGGGTTGGCTGTCCATCGTGCTTAGCCACCTACTTTTTTTAAAGGTGCTTCTACAGACACCCCAGCTAGTAGAGGTAGAGGAGGGAGTGAGGAAGAGCTTGCCAAATGGCTTTTTGGGGGCTGGCAAGGGAAACAAGGATGTTCTTCCTAAGTGGAAGGGTAGGGGAATTCCTTTCTTGCTTTGGAATCACCTGTGCTGATGCAACGGGGGGTGAGAGGGCACCAGGAGGCACTGTGGCATTTTCTCCCATAGGGGAGCTCGTAGTTTCAAACTTCAGAAGAAATGTATTTGGCTCTTTGATGGGAGTGATGCTGCAGAGAACCGAGACCTGCCCAGTGCATGCAGAACAAATGGGAGCTAGGTAGAAGAATTGCATACTCCTTTTTATAGAAAGTATGAACTGGCTGGTGATTAACAGTCAAATAATTACAGAGCAGACTCCAGCTGCTTCGAGCTGTTCCTCTTGTTTCTGGGAACACAGATCCTCGCGTCCTCTACTTCATGAGAAAGGAATGTCTCCTGTGTTTGAAACATAGCTTTTGAAAGTGGTTTGTCAGCTCTTTCCACCCCCTCCCTGAAGGACCAGGCGTGTCCTAGAAACAGCCGATCTCAACCATTGAGATGTTTCAAGTCCTGTAGCAGGCCCACAGGAGGATGGGTTCCCCCCTAGGTAACATCAGAGATGCTTGACTAGCCTGCAGGCTAAAACCCTGCTTCTCTTGGTGCAGGCAAAATGCTGAGCTGGCCAAGTTACGTCAAGAGTGCAACAGGCTAATGAAAGAGCTGTCTGAGAAATCAGAGGTGCTGCAGCAAGAGGAGCAGCAGAAGAAGAGCTGGGAGATCAAAGTGGCCGCCTCCGAGAAGCAGATTGAGCAGCTACAGGTCAGGCAGGCACCGGCAAACCCACTCCCCTTGCAGAGACTGTGTGGTTAAATGTCATGGGATCTGTGGACTTAGCCAATGGGAAGAGCTTGGAGGGAAATGAGCATCCACAGTTGGAAAGCAAGGTGCCTTGCAGACCTCTTAATTGCCTCCCCCCATTAGTTTGTCATATGCAATGCCGTGTTTGTGCAGCATCACCAACAAAGCTCAGGGAGCACGATGCCCTGGTTGAAGCTGTTGTTTTTGCTCACCTGTGAGTGCATGTGCCTGGTGTGAAGGTGTGAGGCAGAATCCTAGATGGTGCAGTCTGCTGAGACCCACCAGCCCTTGCTCAAGTGGATGTGGGTGCTCTCTTGACTCATCTGTATTTAAGCCTGTTGTTCTCCCTCCTTGGTACAGGAGGTAGAGCTTGTGGCTTTTGTGTTGTCACAAGGGTGTGGTTGGGTTTGGGGTTTTTATGGCTGTTTAAAGGACACTTCCCAAACAGAGCCTCTGAGCATGCTATTGGTGGAGGAGCATCAGTGAATTGCTGTCAGGCTGTACCAGTGCAGGGACGAGCATCTTCTGGGGAGGGTGGCAGCACTCCTGCTGGGGTTGGACAAAGCTGGAAGCTGGGAGTATTGATCCCAGGTGCCCTGAAGCCAGAAACTTGAACTTCATTACCCTAGGGATAGCAGACAAGGTAAGGGAAGTGATGCATCCCTCCGGCAAGTGCTGTCATCTCCAAACTGCACTGGCCTCTTTGCAAAGGGGCTGTGTAAGCCAAAATGATTTTGTAGAAATGAGCGAGGAGCCCTCATTATCCTTGGTCTGAATTTTTCAGGTACCTGGCGATACACATCTCTTTTTGGTGGGTGGGTTTTGGCCCCTGATGCTCTTGCAGTTAGGGAGCAAGGGGGGGTTGGGGGCATGCAGCTGGCTTCAAGGCAGAAGCCACCTTCCTTGTTCAAAACACCAGCTTCTAGGCATGGTTTTAAGAGAGCTTCTCCAGGGCTGTCAGCTTGCTGCACACCTTAGTACTAATTAAATAAATCATACTAGCTGGAAGACTTTAAAACTAGCAATGTGTTTAAAGTGAGAATGTGCTCCACAACACCTGGAGCTCTGAGCTGAGGAGATGGTGTCAAATCCTCAGAAAATGGAAAAATGCTGTTTTTTTAGTGGTTTTGAAAGCATCACTCAGACAGAGATGGGGCTTCTGATATACTTTCTTTTATCCCCTCCATGCAAAGCAACATTTCTCCATTTGCCAGGGTGCAACTTGTATTTGTAGGGCTGCTGATCTGCAGCGCCCTCCTCATCCTTTCCCTCTGCCTTCCCCCTCAAAGTGCCTTCCTTGGCTAGGCCTCTTTCTCACTGCTTTCTAAGATGGAAAATAAAAAATTCTTCTCTGGCCCAAGCCACACAGAAAATTCCTCTGTATGTGGAAACACGTGGCTGAGTGTCTCCATCCTGCTAAGCACCGTGGCAGTACCTCTCCTTGCTGGTCTGGGGCTGTGTATTAGGACCAGGGCTTTTAGAGGTTTTCAGAGCTTAGCTCTCTGGAGGGGAGGATGGCCATGGTCTTGGCCCAGAACTGAGACATTAGGGTGTTGTCTGCTTCCCACTTAAGGGCTGGCAAACAATAAAACACAAGTGCGAGGCATCATGCTTCATGCAGAAGGAGAGCGTGGGGAAGAATGACTTAAACCTCCCCCCCCACAAAAAATCATAGCATAAAAATAACGTTAGGCGACACGTGGAGCTTTGTTTCAAATTGGCTGGGGTGTCTCTCACACTATGGAAAGCCTTCTCTTCCTGCCATGCAGGCTTCCCAAAGGGAGATGGAGGCGACACTGCAGAAGAGGCTGGACGAAGTAAGCGAGGAGCTCCGCAAAACCCAGACCAGCTACAAAAGCTTGTTAGCCGAGGCAGAAAAGACCAGAGGACAGCAGCAGAGCATTGCTGGTGAGGACCTTTGATCATGGGTAGCTGTGGAGCAGGCTGAGAGCTTTCAGGCCTGGGTGCTTGGTGGGGCTGGTTGCAGCAGGACACTAGATGCAGGGATGAGTTAGGCTGCCTGGTGTCACTTTGAGCGAGACATGGGGCTGGTACATGGTCCTATCCTAGGATGTTACTCCAGTGCCTCTCCCCTGTGCTGTTCAGTGGTTTAAAAATGGAAAAGAGGAGATTTAGGTTAGACATTAGGAAAAAATTATTCCCTGTGAGGGTGGTGAGACACTGGAACAAGTTGTCCAGGGAAGTTGTGCATGCTCCCTCCCTGGAAGAGTTCAAGGCCAGGCTGGATGGGGCCACAAGCAACCTGATCTAGTGGGAGGTGTTGCTGCCCATGCAGGGCGGGTTGGAAACCAGATGATCTTTAAGGCCCCTTCCAAGCCTAGCCATTCCATGATTGTGTGCCTCCTGAAAGCATCTGTGGCCAGGGCTTCTTCGGCCAAGAGTCATGCTTGTCCAGGGTAGGGTGGGAAGTCTCCAAATTTGTTTGCACCTACCTTACTGTGTTTCTCATCTCCAACAGAGCTGCAGGCCAAGCTGCTGAGCTCTGAAGCAGAGGGTAAAAGCAAGTTGCTGGAGCTGGACAGTGTGAGGAGGAAACTGCAGGATGCCTGCTCAGAGAATACCAAGCTCCTGGAGAGGATCAAATCCATAGAAGCGCTGCTGGAGGCAGGCCAGATGAGGGAGGCAGAAAAAGACAGAGACTTGCAGGTCACATGCTCATTTAATTGGAGTGGGAGGAGGAGAGGGGGTCATGCTCCTCAAGCTGGTGTTTTTGCACTGTGTTAACACAATGCTTTTGTTATCTTTCCTCGGGGATCCCCTCTGGGATGTTGCAGAAAGGGATGACCTGCATTGTATGCCTAGTGCAAGTAATGAAAGTGCTTTCTTTCTTCCAGGCAGCCAATGAAGCAGAAATGAAACAGCTGCAGTCAAGGTGGGTCTAGGTGCACATGGAGGCTGCTATAGCACTTCCAGCTTGCTGTCTGTGTGTCCCAGACTTGCCTGGGTGCTGAGTCCTGGGGGTGAAAGCTTCCTACCCTCTCTGTTAGGCAGGCTTGGGGACTGCAAATCTGTCCAGCACAGCTGTTTAAAATATGAATCAGCTCCAGTGCTGGCCGCAAGTAACAGCCAGTCCATTCCGAAGTGAGACTGTAATTGCTGGCCAGGTACATGGAGGCTGACTGGCCCTGCAGGATAGGAGGTTTGGATGGTGTTGATGCTGGAGGTGGGATGTCTGTGATCCAAGCCCCTGCTCAAAGCTGGGCCAGTCAGAGGAGACTTTTTAAGGGTATTTCCAGGTATCTCCAAGGATGGAGACTCACCACCTCTCTGAATCCCTGTTCCAGTGTTTGACAACTTTGCCTTCCCAGTGCAGAAGGTTTTCCATGTCATGATTCATGCGTGCTGCCCTTTGTCCGTGTGCTGCACAACTCCAAGAAGGCTCAGGCTCTGCACAGGGGAGGGTTTCTCAGATAATCCCACTGCCAGCAAGCATCCAGTGTCACTTCAATGGAGCGCAGCAGTTCAGTTGTCCTAGGTGACTTGGGTGGTTCTTGTCAAAGACCTGAACCTTCCTTGGTCTGCTCAAGCTGAGGCTCCTTTGAGGGCAGATGGTGGACCTGAGGGTGTGGAGAGAAGCTGCAGGTATCTGGCTGGCAGTCCTGATTTATGGTTACTCAAGAGAGTAGGATGATGCTTTCAAAATGCAGAGCTGTGAGCTATCTCAGTCTAATGAACCATGGACAGGAGTGTGTTGGGAGCAGTCCTAGTAGTGTAAGGTGGAATTTGTAGCTTTTGGATCAGGTTACTTCTTCCTCTTGGCCTGGGTGTACAGAGAGCCAGCTACTCACTGATATTGCTGATAAGCCAGTAGAGAACTAGATTCCATGCCAGCTTTGCCATGGATGTGGTTTTTAGTCCCCACTCCCTCTTATTTCTGCTGTGTGTAGATCCCGGAGCAGACCGGGATAGGAAGGGCTGTGGTCCCCTTCTGGACAGCTCGCTACCTGGGAGGGAGGTGGATGCTGAGACTCATTCCTGCATCCTGCCCTTCCAGGCTCCAGGAGAAGACAGACCAGCTCTCATCCTTGGAAAGGAAAGCCACAGAACTACGAGAGGCGGTGGAACAACAGAAGACCAAAAACGATGTACGTGACTGAACTGGGCTCAGCTTTTGCTGCTCTCAGTTTTTTTCCTGCAAAACTCACATCTCTGGCATTTGAATGGACAACCCACTTTAGTCAATTACCGATGGCTCTGTGGGACAGCCAGAGGCTTTTCCATCTCCACAGAGCACCAGAGGCATTGCTTTGTCTGGTGGAAAGCCCAAATCCCCCTGGCAGGCTGAGCTGCTCCATCTGATGGGCTGCAGCACACAATGTGCTGCCTGGGTGCAGGACCTGGTAAGCCAGGGAGATCCTACCCCAGCAAGGTCAAGTCAATCCGTGATGAGTGGTCCCTCATTTGTCACTTGTCCTCTGCTGCTGTCCCTCTACTGCAAGGTGGTATCAGTTGTCTGGAGGCTACCTAGCAGCCCTCCACTTAGCCTTAGTCCTCTCTAGATAACTCTAAGCATTCTGAGGGTTCCTTCTAGAACTCCTGCCTCCATCCAGCTCTGCTCTGCTCCCCCAAGACCACTATCTAAGTGATGTGGTGCATTGGGCCACTGCAAGGATGGAGGGAAATGGATGCATGGGGGTGGGATGGAAGATCCTTGACAAAAGCAATGGGCTGATGCCCTTTTCCTTGAGCAGAGACTTTGAAATCCTCTGCAGTGCCATCAAGCAGCTTGGTGGCCTTTGGCTTGATGAATGGCTTATTGTCCTCTGTGTGGTCTTGACAGGACCTTCGTAAGAAGAACTGGAAAGCAATGGAAGCATTGACCACAGTGGAGAAAGCATGTGAGGAAAAACTACTTGCTGCTATGAAAGCAAAGGTGAGCCTGGCATTTCTCTCTAGCAGTGATGCTGGCATTGTAATGGAAACATACAGTCTCCCTGAGCAACCAGAGATGCTTGCCCTAGGTTGCCTGCTTCCTCTGAGGAGCAGTGCTGGCCCAGCCCTCCAGCCAGCTTCTCCAAATCATCAAGGACCATGTATTCCCAGTACAGGTTATGGCTGGGGAACCAAGGAGGTGGGTGAACTGGAAGGGACTTTTTGTGGTTCTTAGCAGCAGCAGCAACAGCAGTTTTCTTTGTTGCCTGGTTTCCCTGTTCCAGCTCACCTCTGTAGGCACAGAAAAGCAGGACCAGTACGATAGCCTGGCTGGCAGGCACACAAGACCTCCATCCCATACCAGTTTGTCCTTTTACAGGAAGAGCTGGCCCAACAGTTGGATGCGCTCCAGGCCCGAACTAAAGAGACACTTCTCTCTGCTCTCCCTGGAGTTGTGGTGTCCTCACAGCAGGTGGGCATGGGCTTTCTCAGACCCCTGCAGAGCCTCTACATCATGGAAAGAACAGATGCGTAAGTGTCGTTTTTGTTCCTTGTCCTCTTTTTCTCACACTCAGGATTATGATACATGGCTACAGGAGTTTAAGGAGAAGACCATGGATGTGATGAAGCAGCAGACAATTACAACAGAGCCCACGGTAAGTGAAGGGGCTGGAAAGTGGAGTGGTGAGGGAGCGCCTGAGGTTCACTCATTCCTTTTTCTCACCTCTCTCCATCCCTTCCCTCTCCTTTCAGGATTCAGCACTTAAATTAAAAGAGGCAGAGGAAGCGCAAAGCACTTTACAAGCAGAATGTGAGCAGTACAGAGCTATCCTTGCAGAGACGGTAGGTTGCAGCCCTTTGTGCTGTGTTTGTCTTCCCCTAGAAATACCTTTTGAAACGTTTTCTGGCATCCCAGGCTGCCCAAAGGGTGGGCATCCGTTGGAATGTTGGGGGTCTGCTGTGTGGAAGATATTTGCCAGTGAGACAGGGAAACAGAAGAAACCTGAATTCCTAGAGCTCTTCTTCAGCCTAATTGTGCTGGAAACCTTCCTGGTGGTGGTGGTGGTGCTGGGCTGTGGCACAGTAAGGGGTCATCAGGAGAGTTTGTTGAGCCAGCCTAGGAGCTGGGAGCCTGAAGAACCAGCTGGGGGCACCTAATTCTGTCACCTGTGCTTTGTCCCAAATGTTTGGAGTGGTATTGCCAGAGCTTCCAGCCCTGACTCTTCTTGGCTTGGGAGAGCTGGGGGAGGTTTAGGCTCAGCTGAGGCTTTGCCAACAGGAAGGAATGCTGCGAGACCTGCAGAAGAGTGTAGAGGAGGAGGAGCAGGTGTGGAAAGCAAAGCTCACGGCATCTGAGGAGGAACTCCAAAAGGTGCGTGTTTGGGGCACATCTGGATTTGTCACTTGTGGAGCTGAACAAGAGCAGAGGGGCTGTTGGCTATAGAAAGGATGGTGGCCCTAACTGTTCCTGCCAACCTCCAGCTCTTGAGACGTGGGGGCTTTATCCTCTCCCCGGATCCACCCCTGCTCTCACCAAACCAGCAGATAAGAAGCCCACCTCATGTAGGACCTAAGCCTGGTATGTGCCTAGACCCTGCCAATGGAGCTGGGGGAATGATTGCAGCTCTCCCATTCAGGCATGGTAGTTAAGGAAACCCCAGCACTGCTTCAAGTGATCCAAGCTCTGATGCTTGGAAATTGGGCTGTGCCCTCCTGGTGGGCTTTACAGAAGGAGAGCACGTGCAGGGCTCTTTGATTCCCATTTTCTGAAGAACTTGGCCTGCTCTCAAAACCCAGGCTGACCTTGGCATTCGTTGAGTCTTCAGAAAGAAGCTGAAGTCCAAGCCACGTACTGCATATGATTTTGAGTCCATCTGTCTGTCTAGCTCTGGGTACTTGCTCTTCCTAGTTAAAAAGCCAGCTGGCAGCTGCCAGGGAGCTGTTGTTGTCCAGGTGTTTGGTGGGGAGTGTGTTTTGTGAGTTCTTATGACTTAGCTGTTGTCTAGAACTTGGCTGGCTGTGCCTGTCCTGCAAAGGGGACTTTAGTTATCTCCTCCCTCTTGAATGCAGAACTGAGATGAAGATACTTTCCATGGCCTGGCTGCTCCCCAACTGTGGCATGGGGTTTTGAAGTTAACTGGGGCTGCAGGGACATGGGGGAGCTCTTGTACAAGAGATCTTTGGTTTCTCAGCTCGTTGCTCCTGCCAGCGCTGCTGAGGGCTGGTGTAGGATTGCATGGGGATGACGTGGCCGGCGGCTGGTGTGCGTGATGGGATGAACGTCTGGTGGTTAGGGCAGGTCCAAGAGCAGTCCTGCCTCTCTGTGGAAAAGAGGTGAATTCCTCCTTTCTGAGGAATTGGCAATGGAAGCAAACTATTCCTTTCCGAGGAATTCAGCAACTGTGGAGTCCTCTTCAAAAATCGGTCCAGGTTGAAATGCAAACCCCATGCCTTTTCTGTTAGCTTGGCTTCTCCTCATAGCAAAGCCCCATGATACCTCATTGGAAAGTGTACCTGGCTGCTCGTCCAAACCACAGGTGCTTTTAGTAGGAAACCAGCACCAAGTCTAGGGCCAGTTTCTTGGGTGTTGAAAGCTGACTGCAGCCAGCTGAAGTTCTGCAGGCAAAAGCTGTTACCTTGCTGCACAATTTATGTCCTGGGCTTGATGGATTCATGTTCCCTGGGAAGAGGAGTTCCTGTCCTGCAGGCTGTGGAGCTCCACTTTGGTGTCAGGTCTCTTCTTCACTTGGGTACAGGATGAAGGGGGAGAGGTGGGAGTGAAACACTTGCCTGTTCTTTTGGTTGAACAAAAGATGCTCAGTGTCTGCATGAGATGACTGGCCTTCTCTGGTCCTTCTGGCTTAGTCGCAGCTCCAGCTGAAATCCCTTGAAGACATGGTAGAGAAGATGAAAGCAGATCTGCAGAGCACAGACCAGGTAGGGTTTTTTGGGTACACGAGAAGTTCCTGTACCCATCTGGCACCTGTGTGTATGGGGTTCTTGGGCTGAGTCAGAATTTACCTCCTGACTTTCCCTGGGGAAGGGAGGCTTGGACCATAGGATATCTTGGATGTGTTGGACCTCAAATGATCAGCCTCTTCCTGCTTTCCTCCCTTTTAATACAGATAAAGGAATACACCTCTCTTCTGGAAACACAACTGGAAAATCACTTGGAGACAGCCAGCTCTGAGCGCCAAAACTACACAAAAGAAGTTGAAGTTGTAAGTGTGGTGGCCATTACCTTCTTAAACGCTTCTTTCTTCTAATCCTGACTCACTACCTATCCATCTTTTGGGGACCTGGGGAGTGCCCTGGCAATTTTGCATCTTTGGAAAGGAGGAAAAAACAGAGGGAGGTGTTTGCTCTGGTCTGGTTTGTAGACACCTAAAGTCATGCCATCAATTGGCAAGATGATAGGACAGGGAGATCTGTATGGAGCTGCTGTCCAGTGGACCTCGGTGGCCTGTGGCATTTCAGGGCCTCAGGTGAGAGAGAGCTGTCTCACAGCCATCTCTCTGAGCAGGCATCAGCAGGCAGGTTAGCAAGTGATGCCATCATCATGGCCTCTTTGAGAACATGTTGCATCATAAAATTGCTTCCTTGGGCCAAAGGGCTCCAAAACAACTGACTAAATGGACTGCTCTTTTCCTTTCTGTTCCTCTGTTCTGGCAGTTGAGGCAGCTCTTGTCAGAGTCCCAGGATCAGCTGGAGGCAGCAAAGTTGGAAGCACAGAAGCAGAGCAAGGAGCTCACCCTGGTAAGGGGGGACCCACAGAACTGCTGTGCTAGGACTTCACTGCTCTGCCTGGGGCTGGTTTGCAAACCCAGCTGTGGGGCTGGCGTCTTCCCTGTGGGTTTGGGGAGGGGAGGAAAGCACAGCCAGCACATGGGGAAGCCTGGTGCTGCTGATCACCAGATGTTTGAGACCCCAGAAGACTTTTCTTTGCCTGCCTTTCCTCCCTGGTTGGGGGTGTGAAGGAAAGGAGAGCTGCAAGGCTCACACAAGCTGGCAGGTAGCAGAAAAACCCAACCACCCTACCACTGGTGGGGTTTGGGTGCCTTAAGCATCCATCCATCCATCCATCCATCCATTCATCCATCCATGCATCCACCTCTGGATGGGAGGACTGAGGCTGTACAGGCCCTGTGTAGGGGTCACCTGGAAGGCTGAAGGGTGGGGCTAGGTTTCTGCCAGTAAGTGGAGGAGAAAAGTGGGATATAGGTCCAGGAGAGCAAACAGGCCTGCCAAAATCACAAGGACTTTTTTTTTAAAGCCATACTTTGATTCTAAGAAGCTCAGGAGATGCTTTTTTAGATTCTCAGCAGTTCTGCTGGCTGGCAGAGCTGCTCAGAGCAGAGTGAGCTGTGAGTTGGGTTTCCCTTGGGTGTTGTGACTTTTCCCAGCTTTGCAGCTGCTGCCATCCAGCTAGCTCACCAAGCTGCTACAGCCTGTTGTGATCAAGGAAACGTGGTGTTGGGTCATCATTAGCCTTAATCTCATTAGGTAGGTGGACAGTTGTAAGTGTGGAACAGAGCTGTGTTCATCCAGTGACCTTCCCTTTCACCTGGCCAGGGCATGCTGCTACCTGGCTGCTTGACTGCCAGTGCTGCTGCGATGCTCTGGTAGATGGAGTGGAGGGTGGTTTAGTCAGGGGGATAGTGTTCAAATAACTGCTTCCCCAGCCATCCAGCTGCGATCAATGGTAAAATGAGACCTGCCACCCTGCCTTGACTACTTTGTTTAACACCTCAATTGTGTTAGTGCAAACCCTCAGCCTTGGCTTTAAACCAAGGTGCTGAGGGATCAAAGGAGAGCAGACACACGCTGTGCACACCAAGGAGCTGTAGTGTCTTAAGCTGCCCAAGTTGGGTATCACTGTCCTGTGTCTAGCAGAAACTGAGGGGGTTTTCCAAATATTTCCGCTCATGCAAGTGAAATCAGTGGCAAACTGTATCTATAGGTCCTTGTGAGACTTGTAATAACTACAGCGTGGGCATGTGTAACCGAGCCAGGCTTGCTGGTCCTCCTTCCAGGTCAGGCAGCAGTTGAGAGAGATGAAGAGCCACGTACAGGATGGAGAAGTAGTGGGGTTACAAGCTGACCCAGGCGAGCCTGCTCCCCTCAAGGTTAGGGTGGTGAGACTGCTGCCTGTGGAGTTGCTGGCCCTTAACCATGTCCCTTGTCCTGCCTCACTGTCTCTAACTGCATGGAGAACCGCACGTGGCTTTGGTCAGGGCTGTCGTGGCTGTGTTGTCTTCTGTCCTGTGTGTTGGGGGGGAAACCAACCCCCTGTCCCTCCAACCATATGTTCTCTTCCCACTGGGAACATGTTGCCAACCAGCTTTCACCAGACTGCTCCCCTTGGGGTCGTTCCATCATGGCATCAGGCTGGCGGGGTTTCTGGGGAGACAGGCAGGAGGTGCTGCAAGCCCTCAGGCCAGCATTGCCACACAATGATGCCATGTTGGGCTTGGGTCTCCTAGGAGGAAGGGAACACCCCAATAGAGCTGCCCTGGGATCTCTTCCCAGCTGGTGGGGATTAGGATTACAGCAGCTCTCTAAGTCTTGCTGGGCTGAGGGCATTAGCAGCGGCTGTTCACTTTCAGGCTGACACCTCTCGCTGGTGGCAGTGCTGCCACGGGCCAGGCTCTGTCTCTCTCCTTTAATCCCATTAAGTGTGGAGCCTTCTCCTGGGTGTGGGGACCTGCCAGGCACATCCTTCACTACAGGATGACGCTTGTCCCAAGTTCCAGCTGGCACTGCCTGCAGAGCAGGCAAAATTTTCAATGCAGAGCTAAGCCCTGGGCTCATCTGCATCCTCCCAGCTTTTGTGTGGAGAGGAGATGCCAGTACCTGTTGTCCTTTGGTGCCCTGGGGAAAGTTTCAGTTTTAATTTCGTCTATTTAGCCCAGCTTTCTTGGCATTGTCCTTGCTAGCTCTCTCCAGTCCCTTGAATATTTAATTTCTGGCAATTTTCTCCTTTCCACAACACAGTTGAAAACTCAGCTAGAGCAAAACGAAGCACTAGTGGAGAAGGAGCAAATGCTGCGGCAAAAGCTGGCTCTGGAGCTGGAGGAGGTAGGTGCAGGCAAGAAGGACACCAGGGTTTGTAAAGTCTTTAGATGTGTTCTTGGCTGCTAATGAAGCTCGGGAACTGATTCGAAGAGTTAATTTAAAGGTTTCTCCCCATGCCTATCTGCATCTCAGACAGCAGTGCATTCCATCACAAATCTGAAGAACTTCTTGCAGCAGCTGTGATAAAGCCACATGGTAGTGCTGTTCCCTCGAATTGCCCCTCTCCCAGTTCCCCCCATGCTTTTTGCCAATTCTTCCCCTTGAGGGTTAAGGGCTTTAGGTGGGTTTCATGCTGCTTCTGGCAAGAAATGCTGTCTTCCTGGCAGAAGCTGGATCAGCAAAAGCAATGCATTGCAGTTAGCATCCAACTGTCTGACAGCAGGTGGATAAACCTAACTCTTCACCAGAGGCAGACCCTGGGGCAGGATGGGATGCAGAAGGTGCTTATGTGCTTGTGTGCTTATTGAGTATGTGTCCCTCTTCCAGGCCCAGAGCTCAGCATGCAGTTTGCAAGCAGAACTGGAAAAGCTGAGACTGGCTGAAAATGCAGCAGCTTCAGACACAGAGGAGGCTCAGCATCTCAAGGTGATTTGGCTGTCCTGCTCTTTTAGGCTTGGTGTTCAACCAAGACAGAAAAAAAACGATGCCTGAGCAGCACTAAGGGTGTGATTTATCATTATTGGCGGTGGGGCAAGGTAGATGGTTCCCCTCTAGGAACTCCCTGCCCAGGGCTGGCTGTGAGCTCCAATATGGCTGTGGGACAGCAGCTTGCAAGTCACATCCATGTTGGCCAAGATGAGGGAAATTCTCTGAGCAAATGCTTTTACAGTCTGGGATTTTCACATATTGGGGAACTATTCAACTCACGTGAATTTGTCTCAGTCTATGGCATCTGAGCTAGTGGGGTGACTCCTGGCCCCTTCAGTGAGGAGGGAGCTGAGTGTTCCTCTGGCTTGTGGCCACAAGGGTGGCTCAGTGCAGACCTGAGGTGACCTGAGGTGTTTTGGATGAGGGATAGTTGTCAGATGGCAAATGCTTTCTTTTGACTCCGATGCAGGAAAGACTTGAAAAAGAAAAAAAATTAACAAAGGACCTGGGCCAAGCAGCAACCAAGCTACAGGAGCTACTGAAGGTCACCCAGGACCAACTGGCCAAAGAGAGAGAAACAGTGAAGAAGTTGAAAGAACGGCTTCAGGAAACGGTACGGGTGGTGACCATGGCCCCTAGACGCCAGCAGACTGCATGTCAAGGAGTGACTTAAAACCGGAGGCAAGATGGCCTTTGCTGCCAGGAACGATTTATTTTGACTGGCTTTTGGGAAGCCCTGGTACCACATGAGATAATGGTCATGGTTCTTCCTGCCCAGAAGGCAGGACCTGGTCCGTCTCTGAAGTGCTTTGATGATAAAGATGCCATGAGAATAAGGTTGAGACCCAGTTGAGTCACCCACCTCTGTTTTCTTTCTGCAGGGGGAAGAGGACAGTTCGAAGGAAGGGACTTCAGTTTGATGAGTCTGTGACATAGACCTTGCTGTTCAACTTACCAAAATGCCTTACACATTCCTAAAAATAAAAATATATGCTGAATTTATTGTAGATAAAGATACAAGCCATTAGTGACCCAAAACTTAGTTTTGAAACTTAAAAAAAAAAACAAAACACCCCAAAAATCCAACCAGTAAACACCACAGGTGTATGTTTCTAAGAAAATCTTTATACTGTTTTGTACAACCATTTGTTCCCCAGGGAGCCACTCCGACTGCGTTGGAGTGGGGGCCAGAGCTTCACCCTCCTGTTGCAGCTGAACCCACGAATGTGTGAAAAGGGAAGACTTTTTGTCATTTTTTTTTTTTTTTTTTTTTTTTTTTTTTTTTTTTTTTTTTTTTTTTTTTTTTGAGTGAAAGAAGTGTGAAAGAAAGACCTGCCATGAAGAAAGCCTCTCTTTGATGGGTGGCTCTTGGCATGTATCCTTTTGTGTATTTCTGGGTGTCGATGCAATTAAAATGATGTAGTGAAAAGAGCTTGTCCTTTCTTCGTTTTGCATGGGCTTTTTGTTGGTTTTTTTTACAAAGCTGTTTGTATGTTTGTATTGGGTTGAGTTTTTTTGATTTTTTTTTAAGTTTGCAGGTCAGACAGGTCTTTGGGATCACTGAAGAAAGACCGTGCTTTGGCCAAGAGCAAGTCCTTTATTCTCCCCCTTGCTTGCGCTGCTGCAAAAGACATCACCACTTTTTTTTTTTTCTGTTTTTTTTTTTTTTTCTCTGCAATGTAAGCAGAAGAGAGAAACTTTTTCTTCAGCTGTGTGCATTTTCATGCTGTCAGTGCACACTGAACCCCCTACGGAGGGCCTGGCAGAGGGAGACACAGGTGGGACATGGTGGCAGTTGGGCAGCTCTTCTGCCATGGGGTCACTCTGAGCATGGGGACAGGGCATGGTGGGGTGAGCCACGCCAGTCCCACAGGGACTGTCCTTCGTGCTTGTTGAAACCTCAGTACTGCCCTGTAATTTTGTCCCTGTGGATGCTGTGTAGTGGTGGTCTTTGGTTGCTGCCAGACTCTCCAGCCCTCTGCTCTCCCCTTCTTGTGGCTTTCCTTTTTTAAATTTTTTTCTCTTTTTTCTTCACACACACCCCTTTTTTTTGTTTGTATGTTTGTTTTGTTTTGTTTTGTTTTAAGGCTGGTTTCTCAGGAAATGGCAGAGACCATGTGATGGCTGGGTGCCTGTCTTCCCACAATAAAGCTGCTGAGCCTGGCGCTGACATTCGCAGGCTCTGAGAGGGGGGAAGAAACCCTGAAGCTCTGGCTCCTCCAGGATTGTGGGTGTGTGTAAAGAGCCACGGTTGGGAAGGGGGATGAAGGACAGATCTTACTCCATTTTGATCCCGGAGAAAGTAGCGTGCACTCAACCTCTGTATCTGACACCAGAGACTTGATGGATGTGGGAAAATGTGTCCTGCCCCTCCTGTACCTCCCCCCCCACCCCAACCTTGCATTGTGGTTTTTATGGCTGTGATGGAGAAGGGTTGTGCAAGTCACAGTTGGGAGTGGGGGCCATGAGTGGAGGCAAGAAGAGGGGTTCCTGAATTATGGCTGCAGAAGGGAAAAGCTATGACACATCCTCCAGCCCTCTGAATCTGCCTCCCATCCTTGTCTGAAGGCTGCCTTTTATCCTAAATTTCAGCTTTGCTGACTGAGGATGAGCCTGGCAGCACTCATGGCAGCAATGGGCTGAGCACCTGCGAGGGGCTGCGCTGGGCAGCAGGGAGGAGGGGACCCTCTGTCAGGGTCATTGCTCACTGCCCACCCCTGCCTGCAGTTCCTCACAAGATGGGACGTGTAGCCAGAGCTCATACACCTGGCTGGAAGAGAGGTGGTGGCCCCAGCTCCTTGTTGCATGGCAGCTGAGATCCCACACACTCATTACAAACCCTGATTCTGCCCCTCCACCTCCCCAGCTCTTCCAGCCATTCTGTGAGGGCTATTTCATGTGCATAGGCAGCAGATCCTGCAGTGTCCCTGGCTCTGGCAAGTCAGTCTCCAGAGACAGAGGGAAGGACACTTGGTAAGCAGACCTTCCCCTGCAGCCATGTTTAGTCTTCGTTTCACTTCCTGTGCTTTGTGGCTCACGGGGAGGGCCTCATGAACCAAGGACCATCAGCAAGTGCTATGCAGCCAGCATCACCTCTCACTGCAGAGCAGCATGCCTGCCCTATCACCTTTAGGCTTTTAAGATTCCCAAAAGCAAGGAAATGCCTGGATTTTACTAGGATTGCAAAAAAAGCCACCCCCAAGCCCAAAACCCCTCCCGACCCACAGGCTGGAAGTGAGTTGTTGAGTGTGTCAGGGTGGCCACCACCCAAGAAAGCCAGCAGTAGGAAGGGCCCTGGAGCAGTGGGCACAGTGAAATGATGCAATCCCTTGTTTTTTCAGGTTTTTTTTGCTTTTGCAACAATGATTTCCTTTATTGTGAGTGCTTGTGTAAAACAGAGCAGGTACCTAGGCATTAACAAAAAAACACACTAATAAAGCCCCCAAAACAGCCAACACAAGGAGAGCAGCCAGCACCCCAAGCATGCATTGGGGCAGGTGGGCTCTGCTGGGGCTCCAAAAGCCACGCAAGAGCAGATTTGGTGTCCCCAACAAGACTTGGGTGCCTTACCAGGTCACATCACTGAGTTGGCTGTTTTATGAAGAAAGAGTGGCTGGTCTTGTTAAGCAAAGCTGAAAAAAAATCACATCTCTTTTGGGAAAGCTTAGTTTTTTGATACCTGGTGTGGCAGCGCTGCAAATTCTTCCCTTCTCACCTCAGTAGGAGGGAAAGGGGCTAGGAGAAACTCAAGCCTTGCCCACCAGCACACAAAACCAAGAACTGGCCAGACCCTGCTCTCCCAGGTGGTGGAATTTCACTATTTATGGGGCAGTATGGGCTTTGCCCACGGTTACCTCCTCTCCCCCAGGCAACCGACACTTGCAGTTTATCACTTGTCAGCCTGTGACTCAAGGTCGATGGCAGCTGGGTGCCTGTGTGCTGCAGGCAGGCTTTTTGTTGAGACCAAACAATCGCCCAGCTGGAGTGATTTTGAGTGATTTTGGGTGGGAACACTGGATCCTTCTGCTGATTTCAGCCATGGTTGGAGATACCTTTCAGCCTGGGTGCAAGGGCTTATTATCAAGCCACATCTTAGACACTGAAGTTCAGCTTTGGAGCAGCTGAATTACATTTACACCATTTGCTGCTCATTCTCAGACCTGGATTAGCAGTCTCCATCTTCCACTTCCCCTAGTGTACTGGAAAAATTACTTTTGGGAAACCCTTGTCTGCACGTTTCTGGCAGCTCTGCTCATACTGCAGCCAAGCTATGCTACCTGGGCTGCAGGCCTGTGTATCTCTGAGCTATGTCCATCACCTGGAACCCCATTTCTTTGTGATGTCCTGTTAGGAAGGAATTTCTCTCCTCAGCAACTAGCTGAGCTAGAGAAAGCGTTCTTCATGTTGCCTCCCTGCTTGCCTTACCTTTTCAGAAGGTCTGGGTGATTTGGGAGAAACCTTAACTGAAGGGATTTCAAGTCACAAGAGAAAACATCTCAGGTTTTTCACCCCCTCCAACTGCAGAAGGTCAAATAGTCTTGAATGGTGGTCCAGTTCACGATGTGGATAATCTTGTACATTATAGCTCTGAAGGCTGAGGTACTGCCAGCACTGGAGTGAAGGAGTGCTCTTAACAGAAGTCTCAGAGCTTGCTGTGATGGTCCTAAAAGCAGTGAAAGTCTCTTAGATCAGCTGAAGCTATGGGACTACACCTAACGAAGGCCCAAGGTGCCACCTCAGATCTTCCATCCCTCAAAGTCCCAGGACTAAGGTCCTTTGCACCTAAGTCTCTGGTCCAAGGGCTTTCGTGTTGCAGGAAGTGCCCTCCTACCTTCCAGGTCCGATATCCTCCCCCCTTTGCATGATGTGTTTTCTGCTCTGTTTTCTAACCAAAGGAAAATCCCAGGCAGAAGTCCACCACAGTGTCACCTGGGCTGGATATCTCTTTGAAGATGCCTGCAGTCTGGAGGCACTAGTTATCAGATGGATCTTGTCTGGGAGTTCCCTTTTGTTTGTCAGGCAGCACCACTCCCGCTGTGTCACTCTTCCTTATCTCAGCCTGGACTTTGGACAGACTCATACTGCAGAAATCTAGGCGAGGAGCTGTTTATGAGGATGATTACCCACTTCAGTGAGCTCAGAATTGACTGAAACACGGCCCAAAAGCACCAGCAGAAACCAGCCCGGCCTGCTTTTCTCAAAATCGGAAAGGTTCACCCTGGTGGATCTCTTCGCATCCAAAACCTTGTGCTCCCAACCCTGTGACCCACATGGGTGCCAAGTCAGAGCAAGCAGTCAATGCCTGCCTTTAATTAAAGGTTTTAACCAGGCAGCATGGCCAGAGAGGGCACATGCTGAGTTAGGTAATGGACCATTAATTCCCTGGCTCCACAGATAAACCAGTGTGCGCTGCTGAGGAGCAGTGGGGACAGTACAGCTTTCTGTCCCTGCACAGCTGGCAAGAACTCACATTGGACCGGGCAGCCTGTAGCTGCCTGAGCTTTATTGGGCTGGCCAAAGGAAGCTCCCTCAGTTCTTACAGGAAAAGCAACACAAAGTGACTGACACATGCTGGGTTTCTTCTGCTCACACTGCAAATATGAGATGTTTCCCAGGAAGCTCCCCAACCCATGGAAATTCGGGGGCTGAAGCCTACAAGGCAGAGACCAGGTGCTGTCAGGCAGCCAGAGCCTGCAGCTGGCTGTCAATTATCTGTGAGCAGGCTGTAGCCCCAAGGAGGGCAGCACACTTTGCAGATGAACCTGGTTTCCCTCCCCATCTCCCTCTGCCTCCGCCAGCCTGTTTCCCCCATCCTTTCTCTCCCAGGAACAGCACAGGGGAAGACAGAGCAGCTCCCCAAGCGCCAGCTTTACACAGGGCACCAGCATGCTCAGCCAGCAGCGCCAGCCCCGCTGCAGGAGGGATGATCCCGAGTCTGGAGAGGAATCAGTCACTGACCCAGGGGAGGGAAACCCCATTTATTTAGGCTATTGGAATTTGGCACGCACAGAACATATCACAGTAATGCACTGGAGGCTAAAGGTTTTTTTTTTTTTTTTTTCTCTACAGACATACAGGAAAACTCTATGCAACTCCCATGTACACATTACACAAAGGAAACAGCTTTAATCAACCACTGGTGAAACATGGAAGCTTTTAAGATCTCTGTAGCTGGCACAGGAATGCTCTCTACCCCCATACAAAAGGCATTTCAGGTCAAACTTTCTAGCAGGTGATATTTCCATGCATTTCTACAGAATTAAAGAAGCTAAAAGACAAAAAGCCCAGATCAAGCCATATTAGTCAGGCTGATTGGTTCTAGTTAAATCAACAGTAATTATGGTACCAAATGGACCAAGTGACCAAAGACTGGGGCTGAGAATACCACTTTTTAAGATGTGGTTCCTTCTCATTGTACTACCCATAACTGGAGATCTCCGATACAAGAATCTGCATTTGTTAAAGCCTCAGAAGCATCCGATCTACTAGTAAGTGTGTATTAGTGAAACTAAGGTAGTTCTAAATTAAACTATCTCAACAGAAAAGCAGTTTTTATAGAATCACTCAGGCTGGAAGAGCCTTCAAGACACTTCTTAACAAGAAAATTAAACTTGCAGAACAAGTGAACCTTTAAATATTATTTCTGCACAGTGAGTTAAAAAGAGAGTGGATTAGGACTGTTTCTCAAGAAAACTGTCTATTTTATCTCTATTTTAACTTCATAATTAGACTTTTTTAGTACTGATCTGCAACTGCAAGCACTCAGAATCTAACCCAGTTTTGATGCCAACAGGTTGCTTTAGCCTAACTTTAACTACAGGTTTAAAGTTTTGTATTACATGGTTACAGGGGAAAAGTTTTTTAGTTTGGCAGTTTGGCCAGTAGCCTCAAAAAGACTGTCTGAATTTTGCTGGTTACAATTTAGAAAAGTAAGAACAGGAACCAGATTGTTCTCATACCCCCTGTTATCCCATGATATACTGCTGCACTGGACCAACATTTTTGGAGACCTTTAGTGTTAATCCACTGGGGACAGTATTGGGCTGGACAACCAATGCAAATATTAATACACCAAGATAAATCCTTAGATTTTATTTATTTAGGGTCATTTGTACATACGAGCTACATCTCCAAAATCTACTTTATTCTACAAGACAGCTTCCCTACAGTTAGTGAAACCCTTGCCTAGAATGGTTGCTTTACATAACTGATATATTAAAACATGGAATGCTTGTAGAGTTGTGGCACTGTATGACATCTACACGGGACTTCCTTCAAAAGCTACGACTAAGGAGCCTCCTAGCTTCTCAGCAATGCAAGCTCGGTTGAGGTCCTCTGGCCCATTTGCTTGGCATTCATGCTTTATGCCTAAAAAAAGAGGCAAAACACTCAATAATGCAGTATTTCAACATGCTGGTATCAAATAAACGTACTTGGTAGTAAGATTAGAAGAGGCAATCCAGTCACTCAAGCACCTAAGTCCTCAATTTGGATGTTTTTTCCCTGTTATGTCACAGGAAACATCTGGCTACGTAACAAATATCAATTCAGAAATACCAGGGTGAAAGTTTTGCTAGATCAGTGCTCAGACTGGCAGACTTCTCACTGGAGGCTATCTCACAAGTGAAGCTCTCATTTCTAGTGCTACCATGGATATGGCAGCTTAGGGGGCTCCATGGAAGCACGCTAAGATGGCTGACTCAGCTCCTGCTGGCTTTGGAGAGGTGGGTCAAAGAATCCACGGGAGAAAATGAGATGTAGAAGGTAGAAAGGCTTTGCTAGTCTAAAGAATCAACAACGGGTTCTGGTTTTGGAGAAAAAACCTGCCCAATCCAAGCCTATTTTAAACACAAAAAAGCAGATTTTTTTTTTATTTTTTTTTTCCCCCTTCAGGATTACTTTTCTTCTTATTTCAAATTCCACACATGCAGCACACAACTGTCTCCCTGGGTACTTTCAATGCACTGGCGAGTTGTCCTGTCAGTGCTGCACAATGGTCCTGTCAGTCTTGCACTCTGCAAGTCTGTGGCCCAGCACAGCATGAGGAACTGAACAGGGGGGGGCAGGGGCAGAGCTATCTGGCTACGAGCTGTCATAATGACCGACTTAGCAAGAAATTTCTGAATGCTGCACCAAGGTGTTTATCCTTGGTTAACGGGCCTGACAGGCTAAACAGAACTTTGCTTCTCCACTTGGAATGCAATACCTTTTGCAATCAAAACAGCCATCTCTAAATCAAGAGAATAAGTTAATTACTACTACTACAGCACAGTATGTTTATGATACTGTGTATATTGACAGAGACAAGGTTTAAAGTCCTCTGCCACAGAGGAAGCCCTGCACAGAATTCAGCTGGGTCTTATGCATCTAATGGTTTCTAGCCTGTATGGTGCAGACTGGCTGCTCTGTAGAGTACAGCTAGTGTCACACATGGCAAAGCCTGCTCTTGTACTGAGCACAGTTCTAGCACTTCTAAAATTCAGAGAAAGTGTAAGTTTTACATTTACAGCTCATTTTAGCTCTGTCACAGGCAGTTCACCTGTGAAGTTCTCACGTCTCAAAAAAACTCCACAAAAAAGCCAATTAGCAAGCAGTGAAGGCTTGTTGTGTAAGCATTCCAGGGGCACAGCACAGCTAGAAGCATTAGTTGTATTACATACCCTGAAACTTCTTTTTGATTGCATCCTTGGAGCTTGCGTAGATCATCTTACTTTTGAGAGGTGCCTGTTCTGGTGCCCTAGTGGGATACACAAAAAAGAGTAAAATTACTGACATTTATTATCCAGCATAGACAACCACAGATGAACAAGCAAAACTTCTCATGGCACAGAATAAAGGCATCAGGCTGTCTGGCTCACTTTAAGCCTGCCATCTTGCCAGCCAGGGCAATACAAATGCAAAGAGATCTCACCCACAGTGCTCAGACCACATGTTAGGAATGAGCAAGTCAGGAAGATGACTTACCACAAGAAAAACATCAGCTCTTCTTTTTTGGATTCCTTGGTCTCAAAGCTTGCATCATACAAGGCATAACGGCAATCCTTCTCGGGAAGCATCTGCACAAAGTGCTTGAAAGGGTCGGTAACTGTCACACCGACATCTCCCACCAGAATCTCTTTGCCTTCTTCCACAATAATGCACTTTTTGTCTGGACTGAGGCAGAAGATGACAGCCTTCTTCCTCTTCTTAATTTCCTCAGGTGTAGAGCACTTCCGCACTTTCATGTCATAGAAGATACGGCACACCTCATCGGCAACTTGTACTCCAGATGCCTGCGAGGACAAGAACAAAGACGTTAGGGGCTACTACTATTCACAAATAGATTCCCACACTGCCTTAGAGCTAGGAGGCAACTGATACTGGCAACAGTCACCAGTGGCCTGAGAATTTTGTCAGAAGAGGTTGCAGGTCCTCTTTTCTCAGGCTAAGTAAAGTATCCGGAGTCTTGCCAGCCAGCTGCCAAACCAAAACTATTCTGAAGCACGCACAATCCTACTTATGTTAGAGTATTGTTCTGGGGTAGTTTTACAGTAACATCCAACCCCTTGTCCTCCAAGATTCAGTTGTGGCAGATCCTTTAGCATTAAAGCAGCTTAATTTTGTTAACCATTTCAGGCTGGCTAGACAAACAAGTCCACAAGGATCTTCTGTTCAAAGTTTCTTAGCCATTTCTAGCACGCTTGCTAGCTGCTTTAGAAAAAGAGGTAAAACTTGGCCAAATGCCATTCCTGTCACATGGATTTGGTTTAGAGATCAAGAGTGATATAGTGGAGCACTGGGACTGTAGTGGTACAGTTTTTAGCTGAATAAGCCAAATTCCAGCAGCTGCTCTGAAATCGGTGTTTTAAAGGGAAAACTTTCAAATCTGACAAAGTGTCTACTTCCCAGCAGCTCAGGTCTTAAAGCAAGCTGCCCTTTTGACTTCCTTCCCTGAGCCCAAAGCCTGATGGGAAAATCCAGTTATTAGCTGGCTGTAATATGAGGTGCAAATGCAGCATTACCAATCTAATGGTTAAAGGCAGCTGCATAGAATAAAGAGGCCAAGACCTAGCAAGAATGATAAGAAGCGGAACTGCATTTTTGGTATGCTGCTTTTTTGGGAATACACACACACTCACACACACACACACACACAAAAAAAAGTGGCAGGGTAGAAGCATTTGTATCTGAATTTTGTCCTCGGGCTGCAGCAAAGGTAAGAGAGGTTAAAAATAGCTGTGCAACAGTAAATACTGCAAATATGGGGAGCCATACTGGCCAGGGGACACTGCTGGAAGGACATTATGGCCAGAGCAGTCAAGACCAAATTGAAGCCCACCCAACACTCATCTATCTCTTCAAAACACTGCATTCAGTGTAAACAATGAGATTCCTTTCTAACACTGCTACTACCCCTGGTGGTTTTTGTCTTCCAAATTCAAATGACATTATCTTCAGATATGGCAATTCATATCTCAGCAGGTCAATCTTCCTCCTCCCTCTGTGTAAACTGCCAGACGTTGCTGCTCCAGGCACAGTCAGCAGCACTAAACAGTCAGGAAAAGCACTATGAGAGATACACCAACTAAGACTAAAGGTTGAAAGACTAAAGGTTGTCCTTCATGTTGTTGTTCCTTAAGCTCAGGCCCCAAACATGTGCTTGATTTTAAATTTTGAGGGGGACGTTGTACCTTATCAGAATGGAAACATTCAAAAGAAACAGCAGAGTTCACCTGCAAGCCCAGGGAGATCAGTGGTGAAGAGCAGCTGCTTAGTGCCAGCTTTCAAACAGGCTGTCCTTGAGAGATGGTAACAGATTGGGCAACTACTTAATATGTTTTTCTTTTAAAGCCTTGACCGATGCCTACAGCACAGGACCTCATATGAGCCCAAATTTTCCCTTTTTTGTCAAAAAATCTCTCCTTCTGAAGCTTCTAGTGGCTGGCATGGCCAAAGCAGGTAGCATCTATTACCATGGAGCTCAGCATTTAGATCCCCCCAGTGCTGGTGACACAAAACCAGGGCAATTTCATACAGAAGTGAATCTGAAACAGCAGCTTTTCTCTGGCATGGGGAACAATGCTTTTTGGGGGTTTACTCAAATACAAGGGAATCTCCCTCTATATTTACAAATGCATAGCTTGTCTATTAGGGATAATCTACGAACAATCCCTCGCACTTACTTTGGGACAGGAGAACAGGGAATATGTGCCTTAGCTGGCTGGCAGGCAGCCACTCTTCTGCAGATCTCCAATAAGGCAAGGAAAGGACAGAAAGCCTATTCCAGAATAAATTTGAGCAAAAGTACAAACATCAGTTCAAAATTACTCATTCCTATGTCACCTCCTCCATAGAGAGAGACATGTGATTGAGAACTAATGAGGACTAAAGGTCTTTCTCCTCCCATTCCTGTGCTAGGTGGATGCCAGGAGCTCTCTGGGAAGACTCTAAATAATACAAGGTTGTCCTAATAAAGCAAACAGTGCAGCAACTACAACTATTGCATAATTCACCAAGGGCAAGCCCACAGCAAACTCAAGAAAACCTATTTCTTCCCTGAGGTTTGTCTTCTAACTAATGGTACCTCAGTAGTTGGCAACAGGTGTTAAGAGTTTCAGTCCATCAGATCCTCAGTATTCCATATAGAAAATGCCCAGAAAGCCTGAACTAGTGTGGCAATGAGCCTGGCAATCACATGAAGCCGTTTATGTCAGCCAGCTCTACCTTTGTCAATTCTTATCTTCGCTCCAAGACCACAACAACTAATTCCCCATCACCAACTCCTGTTGCCAAGAAGTTAACTTTGAAAGATGAGGTTAATGCAAACTGTGCAGTTCAGCACAGAAACAACTTTCCAAGTTGGGAGACAAGTAAGTTTCCTTATAAAGAAACTGAGCACTGCTGGCAAGTCAGTTCAGATTCCAAAAATGTTGAGAGTATTTAGTCTGGAAACTCAAAATTCACTGTTTAACTGCAGCTGATAACTGGAAGCGACCAGGAGCTGAAGGAACAATAGTAAGAACTGGATTTTTTAGCTTTCCAAAGAAAAAGGCTGGTGGTAGCTGGTGCTACTCCTTTTCACAGCTGCTGTACAACTCCAGAATTCATCACACAGGCTGACATTAGCAGCCATTATATTGCTAGGGACAATGCAGGTTTGTTCCATCTGAGAAATCTCTTTAGCTGTGTCACAGTATGGGCTGAAATGAACCCATAAACTCTCAGTTCAACAATCACTTCCAAAAAAGAGGATCTACTTTTGTAACTGTAGGACTCCCTCCTTAACTTTGGGACTGTACAGCCTCAACTGGCTTCATAAACATACTTAAAAAGGAAAAAACCCAAACCCCAGGCTGCTTTTGTTCTAAGTTGGTTGCAACTATCCTGTGTAGGGCAGCAACAGGATGACTGTTAAGAGCAGTGGAACAATGCCACACTCCTAAATACATGTCCCCAGATGGCATTTTAACCATGTCTCTGCTGATCTGTCCACAGGAATAGTTGGTGAGAAGCTTCCACCCCACCAGTAATGACAGAATGAACATTTATTTGTTAGTCTGGATTTTCTCTCAGCGGGACTGCAGTTACTGAATCCTGGACTGGTTCACAGGTGGCTGGCTGTTCATCAAGCAGGTACTTGGGGGGATGCAGAACCATCAGCTGGTGACATTTTATTGCAGGGGACAGATAAGCCCTGTTAACATAGTCAACTCAAACCCACTCTTGGGACACAACTGCAGAGAAAAGGTTACATTTAAGTAGCAAACCCATTTCTATGGACACCGAAGACCTTAGCTGCAGGGGCCCGTTAGCCTCACTGAAACAAGGCAGCAGCAAGGAGGCAAGCCACCTAATTTTCAGATGTGAAAATGATGCCAGTACAGCATATGCAGGAAGACATTCAGGCAAGATTAAGTTTCTCAAAGGGATTCACCAAAAAGGAGTTCCCCAGCAGTGCCTCTGTGCAACTATTGCTACGGTGGCATGTCTTGCAGGCAGCATTGCCTCATCTATTATTCTGGAGCACTTATACCAGTATCCCCATTGTGTTTTCATATAGACTGCTGTAGGCACATGAGGTAATGGTTGCATTAAATGCCGTGTCAGCATGCACTGCAGTAACACAGCAGCTCTTATTCCCCACACAAAGCCACCCTTCCTGCTTTAAGTGCAAAGCACTGCAGAAGTCTTGGAAGGGCAGAATGCTGTCCCTACACAGGGCAGTCCAAAGAGAGACCCTTCTGTCTTCCAGGCTTCCAACTGCAAGAGTTGTCCCCAGCTGCCTTTCCTATTGGCTTCCAACATTTTGCATCCATTACCAAGTCAGCTACAACTGAAATTTAAGCTAAACAGGACTTTTGGGTGATATAATGGAGTGGGATGACTGAAAAATAATCCAAAGCTTTCTTAAAAAAATCCCCACATACAAAAAGCCAAGAACTTCTTTATCAGGAGCAAGACACATGCCAGATGCCAGATAAACTGGATTTTTAGCAAGCCTGCATTAAAATGCAACTTTGACACAATAAAGTTTGCCTCCTCTTTTGTTATGAAGTGCTGTGAACTACAGTATTCTCCTTGAATATTTAAAATATTTTACTTAAGAAGTCTTTGTTCCTTCCTCAACTGTAAGACATTTAAAAAGACCTCGCCTTAGTTTAAAGGATTAAATTTGTTTGTAAATATTAACAATTTTACAGTGTGGGTTTTTTTCCTTGTGAACAAAATCTAAGAGCCCTCCATACTGGTTACTTACAGAGACATTTCAAGACCCAATTTGTTACTTGTTTTGTTTGGGAACCACGCACACACATTGAGTAGCTACAGATAGTGCACACTGGTGTACACAACTGGAAAGTTTTGCTTCTTGGAAAAGCATCATCATTTTTTCCAGAATTTCAAACCAAAATCTTACTAAAGTATGCCTGGTTTAATTGCAGAGGCGGAGATTTGAGAACACCTGTGCTCCCATATTTGCTAATTACATTACTGCCATACATTTGTTTCTATGTTTCTTCAGCAAACACCTTGTTTCCCCTGTGTTTGGCATACCATCCCTCCTCATCTACCTCCAAAATCCCCTACCACTGCCAGAACTGCCTAGTAACCACGTGGCATTTCCATCTGACTCAGCAATGTGTCATAGTACATTTCTGCGACCAATATTTTTTCAATTAAACCTATTACCAGCCAACTGTTCTTGGAGAGCAGCCTACATAAAGCTGCCCCTTACACAGCTACACAATAGCCTGGGACATCATCAGCACTGAGACCTTGATGGGAAAACCAAGCCATGTTAGCTGTGAGAGCACCAAGCAGACAGTGAGGGTCACACAGCCTGCCTGCATCTAGCAGAGAGAAGATTCTGCCAAATCAGGCCTCTTGTGGCTGACAAGCTGACTGAAAGCATGGTTGGTTAAAAACACAAGGATCTTAAATACTGCTTTGCTTTTAATCTGTTACGTGAGCACCCAAAAAACCACCATTGGATATTATCACCTCTACTTTAACCAGTAGGAAAGGAGGCAATGCATGGAGACACTGGTTCAACTTCACCCCAAACCCCCCACCAGTATGGCAACACCAGCCCGAGTCCCAAGTGCCATGTCCTCTGCTACCTACAGCCAGGCAGTCAGACACTTCCATTTACCCCAGGCAGATTATGCATCTGAAAGTCCAAAGCTTCAATTCAGATCTGAAGCATGATAGGAAACATAACGAACTGCCCCTTTACTGCTGTTGTGTAAGAGGCCATTATTTGCACACCATAAACCCGCGAGATGTAGAGTTACTTGCATATTACATGTAGGCACATCTCACCAGCTAGACTCAAGGTTTTTATTTTGCATTACTTGGTCCTTTTGTTTTTTCTTCGGGGAATGGGGGAGGAACCAAAACTCCATTCAACTTTTTTCCCTGCTAATAAGAAAAGTTACTGACTAAACAAGGAAAGATGAGTAAGAAAGCAATTATTAAAAAAAAGCAGGGAAAAAATAAAAAGTCCCCTCTGCATTCCTGGAGGCTATATCCCCAACTTTCAGCCAAACAGGAAATCATCACCTTTTCCGAGTTACCACACCGTTCACTCCTGATATAATTATCAAGGTAGGCAGAACAAGTAATACCCACAAAAGGCAATGCCAGCAACACTGATGAAAAAAACAGGAACTGTAGTTTTTTTTCTAAAAAAACTACAAAGGACCAAAGTTTCAAGCAGCATGCGTTTCTGTGTTGAAATGCATGTTTAAGGTAACGTGGGTGTAAGCTGGTATGCAACCCTTGCAGAAAGGTAAAGCTTCTTTGAAACACATTCATCACAGAAATCAGCTGTTATAAGCCCAAGCGTCTGCAAGATTTTTCTTGTGGCCCTCCATGAATCTGCAGCAACCTAAAGCTCAAACCTCACCATTAAGAGCAGGCCCTGAAGGCCTGCTTTGGGCATCCCAGATACGCATTACTGATGTACCCTTTTGAGATTGCTGTGAATAGTCAGGCAAGCAAAAGGCTCTAAAAGGCTTTATATGCAAGCTCTGGCTGTCTGCAGGCTCTCCCACATGAGACAGCTTAGGTCGGCCCTTGCTCCCAGCAGGAGCCTCTTGATAGTGATATTCTGACAAGGCAAGAAGGAACACGCCAGACACCCACACTACCAATTGTCAGGAGGCTGTCATCTTGTACATGAGGCATAGGTACTTTGTAATTACACAGATTTGGGAACTGTATTGACTAACAACCAAGAAAAATAATTTGCACGGTCCTCCAAAGACTCATCTAATCCAGTAGCAAAGAAACTGAACCTTGTAGAAAGACACAAAAGCAGAAACCCAATGGTCTTTTGATACCAACTGATGCCCTCCTGCTAGCATTATTGTACTTAGCCAGAAGGCCTACACTCCTTGCCCAAAAGCAAGTTCATTCCCAGCCATGGGAAAGCATCTTAAAACAGCCAACCTATTCCCTATTCCAAAAAGGAGACCACTATGAGAAATAGTAGTTTTGACTGACTAGGGAATTCTCTGGTTGTGAAGCAAGATGAAGCCTGACACAGCAAGTAGTCACTTTAAAATAGGTTTGCATACTGCAGAGGTGGTAGCTAGCTTGTTCAGACAAGCCTATTTTAAACAGGAGCTGCAAGTCTCGTCAGACTTTTAGCAGCCTCATCTGCAACTCCTATTAGCTCTGCTCCACACTGCAGACCAGCCACAGATGCTTCAACTTGGGTGCTGGAAGGAAGCAGGGAGATTAGTAGTACATCCTGCCTGCTGGATCTACACAGACTGAAAGTTTATTGACTGGATATACCAAACACTCAAGAAAGTAATGGTAAAAACTATAGACAAAGTCTTGATACATAACATGTCTCCTAAAGGCAAACTGCTTAAATGTGTGTGTTGCTGGACAAGTGCTTGAACATGACTTGAGCAAAAACAGGGCTGCAGTTAAAACTGTATGAGCAAATAATTCAAGTGAATTTGTCAGTCTTGGTAGCCCGAGTTAAACAGGGATGCAAACTTTTAACGGTAGGCACACAAAACAAAAAACTAACTACCATGAAGCATAATCATTATTTGGCCTATTTTATCCCATTTATGAAAGAAGATCCCTGGCATTTTTTTTTTATGAAAGCCAAACAAAACAGGCAATACAGTGTGGGTGCGTTTCATACATTTTTCTGTTTCCTCTGTTTCCAGCATATCTTAGATATAATGTTTCCAGCACTACATCTTCTCTGTGCAGACAAAAACCTCCCAAGCCCTTGCGGCAAACACCTTAAAATTTAAGCTTCTTCGAGCGGTCTCTGCAAAAACGTGCTTGTTACAAACAGCCTTTTCCTTCCGCCGGTTTTGCTTCCTCCTCCTCCTCCTCCCCCGCTCCTCTTTGTCTGCTACCAGGACTGCTGACTCCAGCCGGGATCGATTAAGGGCGCCCTGGCCCCGAGGGGCTGCGCACCGGGGCCTTGGCTGGCGGCAGGACGGGTGCTCCTCTCCGCCACACCGCTCCACCGAGAAGCCGCCGCCTTTTTCTAGGCCAGGCCCGAAACCCCTCGCCTTTGGGGAAGATGGCTCCCGCCCTGGGCCGGCCGTCGGGGCGGATGCGGCCGAAGCCGCGCTTCCTCCCGAGCGGGACAGCCCCCCGGCCCCGGGGGGTGCCTGGCTCACCCCTCTCCACAGTCTTTATGCCAGGCTACGATCTACATAACGCCCCTTGCAGTCCCACGCTTGGGGGGAAGCCGCCGCCACCTCCCTCAGAGAACAGAAAGGTGCGGAAGAAGAAAGGAGGAAAAAAGCGGGGTGTGCCGNCCCTTTTTTTTTTTTCTTTTAGGGTTTTTTTTAATACCTACTTTGGTGCGATCTCAGTCAGGCTCTCCTGATTGGCTCAGGCCGCTCGGGCTCGCTGTGTGCTGCAGGAAACCCTGTGCATTTCTTCCCAGCAGCAGCGACAGCAGCAGCTCCAGCAGTCGCGGAACCACCACCAGCAGTAGCTGCAGCCGCAGCCGGTTCCCGCATGAATCAGAGCAGCCTCTGTTTCAGGTGGCTGAAACAACGAAGGGCTTGTCCTCGGGACAAAGCGGACCGCTGAGAAAATTCTGCTGTTCCCTGTTTTATCGCAGTACTGTTCACTCTGAAATGCTACGAAAATATAAAAAAAAAACAACAAAACCAAGGCTCGACTGCATGTTTTCCGGGATGGGATATGAGGCAGTGGTAATTCATACCAGGTTATAGTTTGCATGAAACTTCTATACTAAGGTATCAGCCATACCTTACAGTTTTCATCCACAGTACTATTATAATTAAGGATGTTACATCCTCCCAGCACACCCCAGTAAATGCCTTTTTTATTTGCTGTTCTGCCTGTTCAATTGAAAATGCAGTCCTGTTGCATTACAGTCTTGTGTTGTGTGCCTTATGCTGGCCAGGGTTCCCTTGTGCATGAGCATTTGCATTAGCAAAGTAGCAAAAGACCTGCAGGTACAACTTAGACTTAAATTGGGCTGGGTGGGTAGTTCTTCCTTAGGCTCTTTTCAGATTTAACCAAGGAATGTTTAAATTGGGGTAAAAGTCTTAACTGACTTCAGAAGTCAGTTCATGGGGCATGTTTGGTTTTTGTTTCTTTTAAACATACAGTTCTAAAACAAGACAGATAAGATGTCCCTGTAGGAGTAACGCTTCAGCCCTACAGATAATGTTTCTCTGGACAACTTGCTCTTTTCCTGTCTTTCTGCCCTGACTGCTATCCCGGCAGCAGTGCATGCTGCATGGCTGGGAGAGAAATCAAGGTGGGCACTGTTTGGTGGTGGGGGCCTTCCTACACAGTGCTATAGGAGACCTCTTGTCTCTGGTGGCACGTAAAGGAGACTTGGGGCAGCTATACTCTGTAGTCCTAATTGATGTGGGTGGTTTGTTATAATTCAAAATTTCCTCTTCATAGATGGGCTTTGCTCTGAAAGGGGGTCCAAAAGTAAGATGTCCTGGGCAGGAGGAGGTGATGTAAGGCCATGAGAATAGGGCTGGGGCTGTTCCATGTTGTATACTTATAAGGGAAAATGAGGAACTGGCCCGCTGGCTTGTGTTTTTGGAAACATTGCAGTGGGTTGAGAACTTGTCAAACTAGTAAGGAAGGTCTCTCTCACTGTTTTCTCTCTCATGGGAAAGATGTGCTTGCCCTGGTGGGGCACTGACTGCGATGGTTTTTTGAAAGGTTTCATTCACCAAAAGACAAAACGGCATCACTTGGTGAAGCACAAACACAGTGGCTGTGGCACTTTAGAGAAATTAGAGGCAGTAGCTGTGCACCAAGATGCACTGACAAGTATGTGGCTTTATGGTGGTGCCAGCCTGCCTTCCCATCGGGCTTAATGGACTCTGTGTGCTGTACCAGCACAGGCACTGGGAGCTGCAGCTCTGCACTGGGAGCTGCCTGCCAGTGATCAGCAGTGCGTATGTCATGGTTTGGGAACTCCTGGTGTAGGCAAAGCCTGTCCTACAGCTTGTGTATGGGAAAGGGAATGTTTTTCCAGTCCTGTGCCTGTGACCTTAAGCATCACCCCAACCATTTGCAGCGCTGTGGATTCTCTCAGAGAGGGCTTGCAGCAGGGTCCTTGTGCGGCTATGTAGTGGTCATCTTGGTGCCTGGACTTAGGAGAAGCTCCCTCTTTTGGGGAGGGCAGGAGGGAATTTTTTGTGCTACTTTTTATGAACTCCCATTTCATCAGCCTGCCCTTTTGACTGGACAGGGACGTGGGGTAGAGGTGAGGAAGTTGTGGCGTATTGCCACACTGACACTAACCCTCTCATGGCTTACTGCTCTGCTACTGCACGCCCTATTTTAGGGCCAGCTGCTGTGGTGGTGTGTGGGTGAGCTTCTTGGAGTGAGTTTTACCCTTCTGCAATACAAGGATGTTATGAAGAAAGAAAAGAACACTGTGGATTGCTACAACATTGTGGAGATGGAGGAGTTTTTTACTAGCTTTGCTGCTTTTCAACACTGAGTAAGCTTTGTCCTTTTTTCTTAGCATTATTGCTATAAATAAGCAAGGCTGAAACCTCAAGCTGGATGTTTGAAAGAACCATCTCAAAAGGTGAATCCTTCCTCCCTCTTGTAGGCCAAATGGCATTTGCAATTAACTTCCCCCCCCCCCAAAAAAAAATCATCTCCCACCCACGGGGGAGCCCAAGAAATTTCATCAGTCCTGTAGCTGTTGGTGACTGCTTTGGCTTTTGGCTCCTGTCTGAAGCACTGGTGTGGACTGCAGCCAACAAGCCTCCCCCCAGTGAGCACTGCTTCAGAACCCAGCATGGTCAATATTAAAAGTTGCCCAAGGATCCCCGTTTGCAGATGACACCCTGCATCAGCAGAAACCAAAGATCAATACATCCACCTCACTGACTTTCTAGCATCTGAGATGGTGACTACTTGCTTACTTTATACGCCTCAGCTATTTGAACTCCCCCTCCCGTCCTCCGAGCTACTGACTCATTTCCTCCTCTGAAACCTTCCTTTTTTAGCCTTTCGCTCTGAAGTATTTGGTGGCTGTTTTGAGCTGCCTGCTCCATGCCTTACTTAGGCAAACTCCTACACAACAGCCCTGCAAGCTTTTCTTTTGTACCGTGGAAAGCTGGTTAGTGTTTTGTTTTTTTTGGTTTTGGGTTTTTTTCTGATCCTTTTCGGTTCTTGGGGCAAATTTAGCTACTGACTGTACTCTTAGGCAAATTGCTGCTTTGCTGTTGGAAATCAGGGAGGCAGACAATTGGCAAAGCAGCTGGTGAGCTGAGACTGCTGCTGCTTATGCTAATTGCTCTTGTCTCCCTGTTAGCCCCCACTTCCTCCATCTGCGTGCATCCACCTGCTGTCTTTCCATACCCTTTTGGCCTGTCACAGTTTGAGCAGGCATCACAGGCTCCTCTTTGGCAGAACAACCACCCCACTACTGCAGAGCTCCAGATGCCAGCATCCAGCCCTGACTTTGTGCTGTCTCATGAAAGGAAAGAGGTGGTGTCCCCGTGTGCAAGGCCTGATGTGGTGTTGGCCCTGATGGATGTCTGAGTTTGTGTGAAACGTAGTTGTTTTTTTCTCAGGGATTATGGAATATTGGCTCTGTGCTCTCAGCGTCCTAAGTCTCAGCAAAGATAATTTTAGACAGGAACAGAAAGTCTCTCTAATCCTTATAGTCATAGCTATTTCACTGGCAGAAACAAAGCCATGAGAAGCCCTTTGCCTGAAACATTCTGCTTAGCAGGTGCACTGGAGTTAAAATTTAAAGATAAATGTTAGGGTAGGGGAAAAACATGATTTCCAGGAACTGCTCTAATGGTGAGGAGGCAGTGTGGCACAGCAGGCAGGAATCAAGAGCCTGGAGTCTGGTCCAAACTCCTGCCCTGGCCCGTGGGGTGAAGCTGAGAAAGTGGGTTTTGTGTTACTGGCTTTCCACAAGTCTATGGGACCTGGCAGGATCCATCCATGGCTTCTAAGGGCACTGGTGGATGAATTTGCAAAGCTGCTTTCTGCTATATTTGAAAAGTCATGGCAGTCTGGTGAAGTTCTGACTGGCTAGAGAAAGGGAAACATAATACCCATTTTTAGAAAGGGAAGGAAAGAAGACCCAGAGAACTACAGGCTAGTCAGTCTCACTTTTGTGCCCAGGAAGATCATGGAGCAGATCCTCCTCTCCTCCATAGAAAATGTGGAGGTGGTTAGTGGCAACAAGATGGCTTTGCCAAGGGCAAATCATGCCTCACAAATTTGATGGTCTTTTATGGTGGAGTCACAGCATCGGTGGACAAGGGAAGAGCAACTGAGGTCATCTACCTGGACTTGTGGAAAGCGTTTTATAGAATCATAGAATATCAGGTTGGAAGGGACTTCAGGATCATCTGGTCCAATGCTTCTATTATTGTTTATGCAAGATGCCTCAGCACCCTGCTGAGCTGAGACTAAAACTTTCCAAAGTGGAGGAATCTACCATTTTTCCTGAGATGGGAGACCATTCCAATGTCTGTCCTCATAGTGAAAAATTTACCTCGTGTCCAATCAGAATCTCCCCAGGAGCAACTTGTGCCCATTGCCCTTTGTCTTGTTCATGTGACTCCTTGTAAATAGGGAGTTTCCATCTTTGTAGCCCCCTTTAAGTACTGGAACATCATAATAAGGTCTCCTTTAGGCCTTCTCAAGGTTGAACAAACATGGTTTCCTGAGCCTTTCCTTATATGGCAGGTACTCTAGACTTCTGATTACCCTCGTGGCTCTTCTCTGGACCCTCTTCAGCCTCTCCACATCCTTTTTGTAGAGTGGGTTCCAAAACTGAACACAATACTCTAGGTGTGGTCTGACAGTCACTGAGTAAAGAGAGATGATTGATTGTTTGACACTGTCCCACATGACATCCTGGTCTCAAAATTGGAAAGGTATGGATATGATGGATGGGCTACTTGGTGGATAAGGACCTGGTTGGATGGTTTCACTCAAAGAGTAGTGGTCAATGGTTTGATGTCTTGGAGCCTTCTCTTCTCTGTCCTGAGCAACCCCAACAACCTCAGCCTGTCTTCACAGGGGAGGTGCTTCAGCCCTCTGATCATTTTAGTGGACACATTGAAGAACCTCCATGTCCTTCTTTGGTTGAGGACTCCAGAACTGGATACAGTATTCCAGGTGGGGTTGCACACAATTAAATGGTAATGAAAATACAGTCCTAAATTGCTAAGGATGAATGTCCAAACTTGTAATCTTTTTTTTTTTTTTTCCACAATTGCTGCGGCTTGTAGTCTTATTAATTTCTGTATAGTAGAAACTCTGCTGGCTATTAACAAGTAGACCAGAATCTAACCCTGCTTGCTGCTGTAAAACCTGGCTAATTTGATCAGTTTCATCAGAACCATTCTGGATTGAGTGTAATTGGGGAAGGTAGCCTGATGCTTCATTACTCCTTGGGCATTTTTGCCACTAGAAGGACTAAGGAGGAAATAAAACAAGAAGACGGCTCAGGAATGGAACAGTCCCATGTTAGGTTAAATATGCAAGAATGTCATCAAGTTGCTTTCCTACCTGGCCTGTTTTTTTTCCCCTTTTTTCCCCTTTTGCTTTTATTGGCACTGAAGTGCCCGACTGAAGTACTTTGAACGATGAGAATGAAATCCATCCTGCCCCAGAATCAGCTTAAGGACTAGACACTGCCCGACTCTTGCTTGAATCCTCAAAATAGGCAATGAGCAAAACTTAGAACGATGTGTTGGTTTCCCTGTATGCTTGTGAATTTGATCTTAAATACCCTTCAGTCTAAGAAGGGAGACTCATGTTTAGCCCACTGAGGCCTCTTCTTAACCAGTGGGTAGAGCTTTAAGCATCATCTCTGGCTGTACTACCCGAATGCTTTGCTTATGCTCCTGAGCTTTTGCTGTAAGAAAGACGGTGTGTGCAGCTCCTTTTATAGAGAGGGCTGAGCTGAGAGAGGCTGCATGACTCTCCCAGCCTCAGGGCTGAAATCTGTGGTAAGTCTGAGGAAGTCTTTCCTGCCTTTACAGGGTAACACCCTAACCTTTAGGCCACCTCTTCTCTGCACATGTAAGATGATAAAGCTGCGGCATCGAATGTGGCACAACTGCTAAAATTTCTTAAAGAATAAACACTTGTGGCTCATGTGAGCTTTGTTCGGAGTGTGGAAGTGGTCACTGCTGAAATCTGTCTGCAAAGCCATTAATAATTTTTTTATTTTCTGACTAAATTAAACAACGCTTCTCTAACACTGTGACCCACATAGAAGGTATGGAAGGTTGTAGCAGGTTGTTGTTGGTTTTTTGGTTTTGTTTGTTTGTGTTTTTTGTGGTTTGTTTGTTTTTGTTTTGCTGTTGTGGTTTGTGTTTTTTTCTGTAATAGGGATTGCATTTAGCTGCATCAGAATAACAAAGAAACCTCTTGGTGTGTTGTTTCTGCAGAATGGCTCTTCTGGCTTGGACACTGCCTGTTGTTGTGGCTGTCATCACTTGTTGGACCTGTCTAGGTTTAGGTCTCAGGAATGGGGGGAATTTAGCTCTTGTTATGGGGGTGGTTAAAATTGTGAGTTCATTATAAGGAGGGCTCCTGAAGGTAAGATTAGATGGTATGTAAATTAGTCCAACCACACATATCACTGATTGTGCAAGGTGCTGTACAGGCATAGACTGGAAAATCCCCACCCTAATCTGCTTACTCTTTAACCATAAGATAAGAAACACATGGGGTAATGAAAAAGGAATCACTGAGACCATATTAGTCAGCATGGTCGGTGCTCATCAACAGCAGCCTGATAACTGGGAAGGATTTGGTAGAGGATAGTGAAAGCCCCTTGTCCTGGTTTGGGCCAGGATAAAGATAATTTTCTGTCTTGTACTTTTGCTTTCAGCTAAGTCTCTTGTAAGGAGCTGCACTTGCTGAAATTAACAGCAAGTTTCTCAGACAGTGTCTGCTTCTGGGACTGATAACACTGGATGGTTATAGTTACAGCCAGAGACTGGTGGGCAGAGCCAAGGACACTGCTCAGCTCTGAGGAATATTTTGCCCTCCAGAAGGAGAAAAGGAGTGAAGAGGTCACACCTGCAGTCCTCCCTTAGGGAGGAAAGGTCAAGATAGATGGCCAAAATCGACTGAACAGAGTATTCCATCCCATACACGTCGTACTCAGTATAAATTTGAGGGATCATGAGGGTCAAACACCTTCCTGCTTTCCCCTTCTTCTCCTGTCCCTGTTTGCTTCAGCATCCTGGGAGGATTCCATCCGTTCCTCTGCCTGTGGTCCTGATCCATGCCAGCCTGAATCTGTGTGTTCCTGCCTCCAGCTCCTGACTGCTGTTGACCCCAGGGGTCCAGCCTGGACTTTCCCAGGGCTGCCCTGCAGCCTCGGTGGTGACGTGAGAGTTATTGGGGGAGAGGGGGGAGGAACGTGGTATCAATTTTCCTGTATATTTGTATATGTTTAGTAATTTGCCCTATTTATCATTACTGTTTCATTAAAGCTGTTTAGTTTCCAACCCATAAGCCTCTCTCCCTTATTCTCTCTCCTTTCTTTATCTGGGAGGAGAGGGGGATTAATAGGGAGCATCTGGTATTCAGTTTAATTGCCGGGCCA
Source organism: Florisuga fusca (assembly GCA_038090715.1). Classification (NCBI taxonomy): domain Eukaryota; kingdom Metazoa; phylum Chordata; class Aves; order Apodiformes; family Trochilidae; genus Florisuga; species Florisuga fusca. The sequence goes on from JAAWXA010000022.1 coordinate 3,632,083, forward strand.
GTGTTAAACCGTGACACCCCTTCAAAACTGTCCAAAGATAATGGAGTAGCAGTGAATATGATTTCTGGGAGTGGAGTGATGTATGAGGGGGATGCATGGAGAAGTTTAGGTTGCTGGAGGCCTAAATTGAAGGTATGGAGAGGTAAACACTTGTTCCCAAAGCACAGTCCTGTGGGGGGTGCCAGTACTGGCAGTACCTGTGGAGCACAACTGTGACAGGCAGCAGAACAAACCTCCTGCCCACAGCCTGGGACTGGTTGGGTCTTAGAGCTGTGAGAGCTGTCCCTTCCAGCAGCATTAGGAGTGGTGAGCAAACACCCCAGGCTGCACTTGTGTATTTTTTTTGCCTTACAATCTGTCAGGTAGTCTAAACAACATTGCTTTCCTGGTGAACCTACACCGTATACAGACAGCACTTCCGACTGTGCTGGGTGAGGTGGAGGATGAGGAAGATATTGCAGAGATAAACTGTAAAAGGGGGTGGGGTTTGACCATGCAGGCAGCTGGCACACAGCCATGGGTGGGAACCTCTGAGAGTATCCCTGACCTCTCTCCTATCTGTGTTGTGGGTGCTGTTGGTCTGCAGGATGTGGTCTGTATGCATAGATCAAGAATGGGGTCAAGAGTGTCTTGATAACTATAGCCCTACGAGCCATCTGGGCTGATAGCTGGACCATGGTGAGCTATATGTTCTTGTTGCAGTTGTTTGTGTCCAAGGAAGTGGCTGTGGGGAAGTCTCCACTGACAAACAGGAGACTTTCCCACCCCTCTCTTTAGATCTGTTCTGTGCCTCGATCTATGATGCTGGCCTGTGCCTGGTGTGTTAGTTCTGCTCTGGCACACTGGCTGGAGAAAGGCTAGCTGGTCTGGTGGGATGAACCAGCTTGGAGGTCCACATGTTTCCAGTCTTCAGCACACAACAGTCATTCTGAACCACTGCGTTGCCAGAGTAGCACAGCTCAGATCTCTTGCTGGGTGGTCACCCAAGAAGCCATACGTGGGTGCCAGCAAGGAGCAGACTGCAGCTGCATTTCTGGAGGAGGCCAAGAGACACGGGTTGCCAGTCATAGAATCATATAATTTTCCAGCTTGGAAGGGACCTTTAAGATCATCTAGTTCCAACCACCTTGCCATGGACAGGGACACCTCCCACTAGATCAGGTTGCTCAGAGCCCTGTCCAGCCTGTCCTTAAACACTTCCAGGGATGGGGCTTCCACCACCTCTCTGGGCAACGTGTTCCAGTATTTCACCACCCTCATGGTGAAGAACTTCCTAATATCTAATCTAAATCTACCCTCCTCTAGTGTGAAACCATTCCACCTAGTCCTATTACTACATGACATCCTAAAAAGTCAATCACCAGTTTTCTTGTAGGCCCCCTTCAGATACTGGAAGGCTACAGTAAGATGTCCTTGGAGCCTTCTTTGCTCCAGACTGAATAACCCCAACTCTCTTAGTCTGTCTTCATAGGAGAGATGCTCCAGCCCTCTGATCATCCTCGTGGCCCTTCTCTGGACACACTCCAGAATGTCCATGTCTTTCTTGTAATAGGGGCTCCAGAACTGGACAGAGTACTCCAGGTAGGGTCTCATGAGAGCAGAGCAGAGGGGGAGAATCACCTCCCTCGACCTGCTGGCCATGCTTCTCTTGATGCAGCCAAGGAGCCTGTTGGCTTTCTGGGCTGCAAGTGTACACTGACAGCTCATGTTGAACTTCTGATCCACCAATACCCCCAAGTCCTTTTCCTCAGGACTGCTCTCAAGCCAGTCACTGCCCTACTGATGTTGTGACTTTTTCATAGAAGGCCACAAGATTTGTCAGGCATGATTTACCCTTGACGAAGCCGTGTGGATTATACCCAGTCACTTCTTCATTATTCTTCTGCTCCATCAGTGCCTTCAGGAGGATCTGCTCCATGATCTTACAAGGCACAGAGGTGAGACTGACCAGCGTGTAGTTCCTTGAATCTTCCTTCTTTCCCTTTTTGAAAATGGGGCTTATGTTTCCCCTTTTCTAGTCAGTGGGGACTTCACCAAACTACCATGACTTTTGGAATATAATAGCAACTTAGCAACCACATCCACCAGTTCCCTCAGTACCCATGGCTGTATCCCATCAGGTCCCATAGACATGTACAATTACAGGTTCTTCAGATGGTAACAAACCTGATTTTCACTTACAATTGGCAGTTCTTCCTTCCAACCCTTGCTGTTGTCATCTGTGACTTCAGGAGTGTGGCTGGAGCCCTTGCCAGTGAAGACTGAGGTAAGGAAGTCATTGAGAGCCTCAGCCTTTTCCATATCATTTGTAACTAGTTCACCTGTTTCCTTTCTGAGGGGGCCCACACCTTCCTAGTCCTTTTTCTGTTAATATACCTATAGAAATTTTGGCTATTTCCCTTGATCTCCCTGGCTAGATTTAGCTCTAACTGGACTTTGGCTTTCCTAACCAGGTCTCTTGCTGCTCAGACAGCTTCCTTATATGCCCCCCATTCTAGCTGTCCTTTCTTCCATTCTTTGTAGTTTCTTTTTGTGTGATAGTGTGTACAGGAGCTCCTTGTTCATCCAGGCAGGTCTCCTAACATTCTTTCCTCTCTTTGTCAGCATGCTTTGCTCCTGGACACAGAGAAGGTGAACCTTGAATACTAACCAGCTGTCCTGGGCCCCCCTTTCCTCTAGGGCTTTGTCCCACAGTACTTTGGCCAGCAGATCCCTGAAGCAATCAAAGTCGGCACACCTGAAGTCCAGGGTTGTAAGCTTGGAATACATCTTCCTAGATGCCCCTTTATCCTCCCTGGTGCATCCTCCCTGGCTTGCCTCAGGGCAACAAATTTGAGAACCCTTACTAGGACTCCATCTCTCTGCCCCTGATGTGCTGCCCCGCTTTTTGTTACAGGCAAGCAGGAGATTATTAACCCCTTCCCCCTTCAAATCTAGTTTAAAACCCTCTCAATGAGCCATGACAACTCCTACCCCAGAATCCTTTTCCCCCTCTGTGACAAATGCATATTATACCAAGTCATGATCATAGAACCCAAAACCCTGTTGACAACACCAGTCCCAATCTGAGTGACTCACAAGGCTGGAAAGTTTTCCTACAACATCCTTTACCTGGGTACCAGGGAGACAGCAGACCTCCCCATGGAGCAGGTTTGGTCTTCATATGGGGAATCACCTACTACAATGACCCAGCGAGTTTTCTTTTCTGTGTCAGTTTTGACAGCCATCCTGAGGAGTCAGCCTTGGTGGTGCTTTTGTGAGTCCTCGATCTTGCTCACAACCAGATCCTCCTGCAGAGCCCCACACCTGTTCTGCAAGGGCACTGCAGGTGATGTACTTCTTAGAGGAACACGCTTGCTCTGTTTTCTTTCACATCGAGTGGTGACCTGTTCTCATTGACTCTCCTCCTGTGGGTTACTGTGGAAGGGCTGGGGGGCTTGCATATGAGAGGATATGGGATCCTCTGCTCCCCTGAGAGCTACTTCCTGTTCTGGCTTTTGGAGAGATCATTTGATGAACGTTATCAATTTCCCTGATGTTTCTTAACATACTTACCTCTTCCCTGAGCTCCACCACTTCACCTTGGAGCTGTGCCCCCGTGCTGATCAGGTCACCAACCTGTTGACACCGCACACAGCCACAGCCAGAGGTGCCTCCTGATGCCAGTGCAAGGCCGGGGCATTCCTCACAGCCCGCGGCCTGGGTACCCGTATCCATTTTGGTGGGTGCTGAGAGCACAGTCTTCTTCCTCCGAGTAGCCACCATCACTCCTTGACTAAATTGCAGCACCTCAGCTCCCTGCCGAGCTCCCCACCCGTGTGAACATCCCCATCCCCATCCCCGTGAACATCCCCGTGAACATCCCCATCC
>JAAWXA010000022.1:3635970-3681584 GCA_038090715.1 Florisuga fusca
CCCGACCCCTCCCTGTTCGCTGCGCTCCTCAGGGGCCTTTAAACTCCCCCGTGGCTGCCTGGACACTCCCCCACTCCTGATTGGCTGAGCAAGCGAACTTCTGGGTTCCTTCCGGAGGTTCTGGGCCACTGCACAGTCTTGAGGTGCTCCCGAACCGCCCTGTACCCGAACCATTTCACCCTGAGCCCCTGGGTTTAACTCGGATTTTCGCTGTCTCCTCTGCTGGTCGCTGAATCAGCCAGTGGTGTACAAGTTTCCTCCTTGTGCAGGCTGCCTTGCAATTCTTTCCATAGGGTTCTGATACTTTTGATTTAAAAGGCTTAATTGTTACCAAAAGACAACTCCTGGGTTTAGGAAGGGCAGGTCCTGTCTGACCAACCTGATCTCCTTTTATGATCGGGTGACCCGCCTGGTGGATGAGGGGAAGGCTGTGGATGTGGTCTACCTGGACTTCAGCAAAGCCTTTGACACCGTCTCCCACAGCATTCTCCTGAAAAAGCTGTCAGCCCACAGCTTGGACAGGAGCACTCTGTGCTGGGTTAGGAACTGGCTGGAGGGCCGGGCCCAGAGAGTGGTGCTGAACGGGGCTGCATCCAGTTGGCATCCGGTCACTAGTGGCTGTCCCCCAGGGATCAGTGTTGGGCCCAGTTCTGTTTAATATCTTTATTGATGATTTAGACGAGGGGATTGAGTCCATCATCAGCAAATTTGCAGATGACACTAATTTGGGGGGGAGTGTTGATCAGCTGGAAGGCAGGAGGGCTCTGCAGAGGGACCTGGATAGGTTGGAGAGTTGGGCTGATTCCAGTGGGATGAGGTTCAACACGGCCAAGTGCCGGGTCCTGCACTTTGGCCACAACAACCCCATGGGGAGCTCCAGGCTGGGGACAGAGTGGCTGGAGAGCAGCCAGGCAGAAAGGGACCTGGGAGTTTGGATTGACAGGAAGCTGAACATGAGCCAGCAGTGTGCCCAGGTGGCCAAGAAGGCCAATGGCATCCTGGCCTGGATCAGGAACAGCGTGGCCAGCAGGTCCAGGGAAGTGATTCTTCCCCTGTACTCAGCGCTGGTGAGGCCACACCTTGAGTACTGTGTCCAGTTCTGGGCCCCTCAGTTCAGGAAGGAGATTGAGGTCCTGGAGCAGGTCCAAAGGAGGGCAACCAGGCTGGTGAAGGGACTCGAGCACAGATCCTATGAGGAAAGGCTGAGGGAGCTGGGGCTGTTCAGCCTGGAGAAGAGGAGGCTCAGGGGAGACCTCATCACTCTCTACAACTACCTGAAAGGAGGGTGTAGCCAGGTGGGGGTTGGTCTCTTTTCCCAGGTACCTCTCAGCAAGACAAGAGGACACAGTCTTAAGTAGTGCTAGGGGAGATTTAGGTTGGATATTAGAAAGAATTTCTTTACGGAGAGGGTGATCAGGCATTGGAATGGGCTGCCCAGGGAAGTAGTGGATTCTCCGTCCCTGGAGATATTTAAAAAGAGACTGGATGTGGCACTCAGTGCCATGGTCTGGTAACCGCACCGGTGGGGTCAAGGGTTGGACTTGATGATCTCTGAGGTCCCTTCCAACCCAGCCAGTTCTATGGTTCTATGAGTCTATGATTCTCCGTCAGATCCCCCATCACAGAAGTCTTTCTTCCAGCATATGATGTTTTGCTCTTGCAGTGTTCAAAAAGGTACTTCTGACCATCAGTCCAGCTCCAGGGGTCTTGCCTCCGGGCAGGCAATTGATTTACCCTCCTTTCCTGGTTCTCTAGGTCCTACATTCTAGTCAGTCTTTCCCCAGTTCAGAGCTGAGGTCTCCCTCTACCTGCAGTTTTGAGGACAGTGACCATCACACAAAGATGGGAGTGAGGAGCTGTAGTTCGCTGCCAGGCCAGCTGCCTGCTGGTGACTGAAGGCAGGGCACCATCTGGTGGCATGAAAAGAATTTGCCAGAGGATAATCCAGGTTTTCTCCACCAGATACAAAACAGTAGTTTCCAACTTTTTCTTTTTAAATCTTCTGCAGCACTAAACCCTTCTGTGGCTTTCCCTACCTGCCTGGTGCACTTGTTTCTCCCCAGCCGCTGTGACTATCTCTTGCAGAGGCTTAAGCTGTGGTACAGTTTCTCAGATGGGAAGGAACATTAGGGAGCTGCAGAGGGAATTGCCCAAGGCTTTGCTAGGCCCTGAGATGTGACAGCTCTGCTCCCTTTAGAGCCGTCCTAGGTCAGATCAGAGGTCTGTCTAGCCTGATGTCCTCTTCCTGACAGCGCATGCCTAGGGAAGAACAGGTAGAGGCAGTGAGCTGGCAACAGGAGATCAGCTAGATGGTTTGTCAGCGTCCAATGTGCAGACAGAAAAGTCTTGTATTTGACATTGTGTCTCTGTTTTCATCCTTCCTGATTTGGAGTCATTCACCATTTGAACCCAGGAAGGCTCCTAGTGTTCATTGCACATTCTGGAAGGGCAGCTGGGCAGGAGGCTTCTGCCCTGGGCCCGGAAGGCTGTAAGAACAGCTCTCCAAGGTTTCCTCAGCATCTACCATCTGCCTGCTGTGGCTTTTGGCTCAGAGCACATGCCAGAAAGGCTTAGTGACATGTCACTGCTGTCTCTCTTTTCCAGGTTCCTTGGAGGTACAAGATATGCCCAGATGTGTCCAGACTGTGGATCTGCTGATCTTTGAGCAGAGAGGAGCAGTGGCACACAACTAAGAACTAGGTGCCAGTGGACCTTAAGGAGTAGCCTTATATGTGAGCTGTTTAGATGAGATGAGATGGTTTGGCTCCTTTAGATCCCCTGATATTCCAGCTGTTTGAGGGCTACTGGATATTTGAGCTTGACTGTTCCCTTGGAATGCAGTATCAGATAGAGAAAAGTAGAGGCCTGTGGTCTTGTGAAAGTCAGAGCAGTCCATGCTGTTTCTCACCCAGTTGTCCTCATTTTTTGCTGGGTCTTGCTTCTCTTTTGGTGTCTTCTGAAACTCAGATGGTGAGGACTGAGGTACTTCTCTTTTTGGGTGGCAGGTTAGTGGCTGATTTTTCTCCAAGCAGACCAATTTCATGCACTTTCTTTTCATTCTGCTGTTGGCTTCCCATAGAATCATTTAGGTTGGAAAAGACCTTTAAGATCATCAGGCCCAGCCATCAACCCAGCACTGCCAAGTCCACCACTGTAGCATGTCCCTAAGCAGCACATCTCCATGTCTTTTAAATACCACCAGGGATTATGATTCAACCACTTCCCTGGGCAGCCTGTTGCAGTGCTTGACCAGGCTTTTGATGGAGAAATTTTTCCTGATATCCAATCTGAACCTCACCTGGCACAACTTGAGGCCATTTCCTGTTCTATTACTTGTTACTTTGGAGAAGAAACCAACACCCACATTACTTTGGAGAAGAAACCAACACCCACGTCACTACAATCTCCTTTCAGGTGGTTAAAAGGAGCAATAAGGTCTCATCTGAGAGACATTCCATGAGACATCCCATGAGCTTTCCTGTCCTCTCACTAGCATCTCAGATTCCCAGAGCAGTTTTCTTTTTTCCCCATTTTCTACAGCAGTCTCTAGAAAACACTCATCTGGCTGGATGCTGTTGCTTTGGTCATGTAACCAAATGCAGATAGATCCTGGTCTGTGAAGGTGTTATGCAGCACAGCTTGCCTGCCTCAGGGTAAAGAAAGGGCTGCAGAGTTTTGAGGAGGAAGCTGCCTGCTAAGAATTGTGCCAGGCTCTGATACAGGCAGCCCCTGCACTAAAAGGCATCTTGTCCATTTGTTAAATCCCACTGCTCTCTGTGCCCTAGGGGAGGTCAGCACAGGACTGGGTCTCTGTTACTCTCTTGTGCCTTCAGGGAAAAGCTGTGGGGTCACTGAAAAGTCCATATTTGCAAATTCACATTTTGCCACCAGAGAGCTCCCATCCTTCACACTAGTCAGAGGGTGAGAAAGCAATGGCCAACGTGGCAAAAAAAGTCTCCATTGCATCCCAGCATTTATTGTAAGAGAAACTTGATGCTTGCTCTGTCTTTAACAAAAAACAAACAAACAAACAAACAAAGCATTATTCTTTTAGTGCTTGGATGAGTTTGGCCCCTTCATCACAGGTTTCTTATAAAAGGGGGAATACTGAGGCTGAGAATATTGAGACTGGCTACTCCTGGAAAACACAGTGAGCAGGTGGAAATCTGGTGTCAATGATACAGTTTTCCTCTCTCTGATGGTTTTGACAGTCTTGCTGATGAATAACAGATTTTGATAGGATCTGTCTGGAGTATTAGCATTGCTGCCAGAAGAACATGGCACTTCTGCTTGCATCTGTGACTTACGGTTCGAGAAATGGAGTTGGCACATGCAGTAGTTTTTACTTATTGGAGTTTGTAATCACTAGTGATATCACTTTTCCTGTTTAATTACAGGGTTGAAGCATTAAGTACCTCAAACAATGTGATTCTGGCCTTTTCTGTTCACTTCCCTCCTTTCCAATGTTTGTCTCCTTTCCCTGCTCTTACCTGGCACTTTCATAAGGATGTATTCTATCTTCCCACATTTCTGCTTTGCTGAGGAGACAAGTCTTCCAAACTTGGAAGAGAAGGAGAGTAATTGGCTTAGTTCACTGAATATGTGAAGCTGATAACTACAACATTAATCTTGAATAAACAGTCTGAACACTACAGTGAGTTTGGAAAAATGATTGCACTCCCTTTTTTAGGGGCCAATCCAATGTCTTGCTCTTCTTCTGTGCTTCCCCTCCCTCCCCTGCCTGTGCTGAAAGTCTGAGGCAACCCTGGTTCACCTGAAGCCTGTGAGATGTCAGCAAAGGAACAGTTCTTCCCTTTGTAGTCACCCCCAGGGAATCTTGGAGGAGATGAATCTGAAGAATAATAGTCTCAGCTCCTGGTTTCAGTGGAGATCGAACAGCTTCATCCTTGCAACTGCTCTCAGTTTGTTCAGTCTCCTCTATAGTTGTTTAGACACCACTTTTCTGTGGTCAAAGTGGTCACATCTCATCAGATCTAGACTCTCTGTCCTGCTTTAGAGCCACTTCAACAGAGGACCTACCTGCCAGCAGTACTTGCTGTCCATACCTCAAAAAAGCAGCACTAGCCTGATACTTAAAAAAACACTTGTAACTTCAGAACAGTGTGTGTCAGCTGTGCAACTGCACCCCACAGACCAGCTCCCTCTTCTTCCTTGCCTTGTCTGGAAATGATGATGGTCACATTTGGCTGTAGCTGTGGCCAATACAGCTCAGTGTTGTGGGAGATTTTATTGCATTTTATTGTCCTCTGAAAAAGGTCTGGTTGAGACCTAGGCTTGTTTTTCACTGTTTGTCTTGATTCTTCCTTGGAGTCCTGCAGGTTGCCTTGGGGGGCAGCGTCCCTGCAGGTTTCGTTATGCTGAGCACTGATGTGCAGTCACAGGATAGGGGCAGTGGGACCATAGGTAAAGGTAAGAGCTTGTGTCTAGAAAGCATGATCTTCAAAGGAAGACAGAGGGAACTGGAAGGCTGCTTAGTTTAAGGAAGAGACCACTCAAGAGTTTATAGCAATCTCCAAACATGTAAGGTCAGCTGCAGAAGAGTTGTGTGTCCTTTGTGTTCATGCTAGCTGAAGGAAATCTGTATTAGTCTTAAATCATGGCAAAGGGCATCAGTGTTTGGCATCAGAAAAATGTTTCCAAGGGTGAGGATAGCAAACCAGTGGTCTAGGTTACTTGGGAAAGAAATTAATGTCCTTTCTTGGATGGTCTTAAAAAGCAGCCTCAAGAATGATATAATTTCCATCCTTGTCCTCAGCTTCTCAGCAGAAGTTTCTGCAGCATAGAGAGAGGGGAGTGGAAGTACATCTCTGGAGTCCAGAGACCTGCCTGGCAAGTTCCTTATTCTTAGGCCTAGGATATTTCCCCTGATGGATACCCAAAGGTTGTGTGCACTGTCTGTTGGAAGCTGAGACATGCACGTAGGGCCACCAAAGAGAAGAAAGAAATTCCTTAAAATCCAGGTGGTTACCGGACAATAATTGTATCCCAGGAAACTTGGGATGCAGTTCTGTCACTTTTTTTTTTTTTTCTTTTAATTATTGTTTTCTTCTTTTTTCAAAATGGCTTCCTTCTGACCCTGGCTGCAATTAGCAGACCTGAAACATTATCCTAGCTTGGGGAGACAAGCCCATTCTGCACCATTATCTCTACTGTGGTCATGACCAGCTCTGGCTGCATTGGGCAGCAGCATTCCATCAAACCAAGGATTGCCCCAAGCTAGAGCAGCTTTAAGTACAGATTGGTCATCTATGTCCCTGTTTGCAAAAAAGAGACTGCAGCAGCTCTAGGTATTTTGCAAGATGCCCCTGGGGCATTGGTTTCTTTGTCGGGAGTGCTGGGTTAGGGAGAATTGCCAGGGCAAGCCAGGAGCTCTGCCTGTGCCTTCTGCCATGCGCAGCGAGCTCCACCTCGCTGAGAAGCAAACCAGCAGAACTGACCAGCTGGCTCAGAGATCTCATCTGCAAAGGATCCTCTTCCCTCCCACTGAGCTCCTTCCTTTGGGTGCTGAGTCCGATTCTCATTCCAGCATGCAGGGATTTTAAATGGGGTGCGAGTGAACGCTGGTGCTGTATGAAGTGTCCTGTCTTCCTCCTGAGCAGTGTAAAGGGCCTTTAGCATGAATGAGAATTGGCTCCAGTGCTGCAGCAGCTGTGAAGTGAGTTCCACTTTTAGCTGAAATAGGCTGCATTTTGACTGAAGCACTGTTGCTGTACAGATTTTCACTAGAAACATCTAAGTAATGTATATCTTCAGTGATCATCGGAACAGCTTCTCAGCCTGGAAGAATCCTGCTTTTGTAACAGAGCTGTAATACGACTGCCTCGCAGCACCAAAACCCCTCGGTGGAGAGATGCATCTTGAGAGGCTGTCTGACCTGTGGTTCAAAGCAGCAAGACACCTGGAATGGTAGACCTGGTTCAGGTCAGAGGAAATATTTCAAAAGTTGGTGTGAGTTTGGGGGCATACATATTGGAAGATCAGCATATGCTAGTGTGCATCTTTATGTGAGTATCCACAGGATAAAAAGAGACAGCACTCTTCTAGGGTGGGAGAACTTGCTTCATCATTTATTTACATGCTCCAACACTTGCATTTTCATGAGGCTTAGATATTTCATTTATTTGCCAGAACAAACACAGCACAGGAGTCTTCTAAGCTGATGATGAAATCATTAAGGAGCTCCATGTCTACTTGTGATTTTCCACTTCTCTGAGTTTACTTTGAGATGAAAACATAAAATCTGGCACTTACAGGCACCATGTGGGTTTGTGATGGTCTTAGGAGCAATGCTTTTCCACAAAACAATGTCTTGAACACATCCAAGAACAGATGTTGTTTATGACATCAATGATACTTGCTTTTTGAGCCATCCAAGTGATGCTTTAATGGAAATTCTGTAAAGAAGTTCAAAATAATTTGTTTTAGTACACTGGTTCAGTAAACACTGTACTAAAATCTTAGGAAGAGAGGCTTAATTGTACAAGTAAGACACTTATGTGTGGAGCAGAAATGTACATCGTTTTAGTGGTATATTGCAATGGTTACCAAGCCTTAAGGTTTTTCAGAAGTCTAAGAAGATTGTATACATTTTTTTTTCTTAAAATCCCAGCTGCTGGAAGAAAGATATTGCATAAGAATCTCAATTTTCTCACATTAGAAGCTTAAGTTTCTAACCCTCATGGTTCTTAGAAAAACATGAAAACATGAGCTGCATGTTCCAGATACAATGTTGAAATCAAAACCAAACACAATGGAAAACTTAGTTCATAGCTTTAAAATCCAGATGGCAAGTAAACAGCCTTAGATTGTCTGAGAAATTCTGCAGTTTGGAAGTGCATCAATAGCTGACTTCTGGGACCTGACTGCAGGCATGAGGGCTTCTGTGATACTGAAATCAGAGTTTAGTCTCTTTTTGGTAAGGCAACACTGATTTTTTAAAAAAAGTAAATATTACTTCAAAGTACTTTTTTTTTTTTTAATAATAATATTTCTCTCATGAGAATGCCTCTTTTTCAAAACTTTCTTGGGCATTTCTCAAGTCTCATTTTGTCTCTTGTTTCTCATCTCATTTTGTTCTGAGTTGAAGATTTCATCCTGATTCTCTGTCTTGGTTTGAGCTAGGGGAGAACCAATTTTTCGTTCACCAATTTTACTTTTCAGTTAAGTCTCTTCTATGTGACTGCACTTTCTGAAATTAACAGCATGTTTTTTAAACAGCATCCTAGCATTGAAAATGCTTGATGTTTATAGTTATGACTAAGGTAATATCATGATTACTGTTCACTACTAATTAATATTACTATTATGAATGGTATGCAGAAAGGCTCTTGCTTATACTTGTTCCTATAGAAACCAAGGTCACTGTTAAATTTCTTATGTGCCACGTTGGAGTGCCAAAAGTGAAAGGCTGTAATCAGGTTGAACCTGCGGGGAGGTGCAGACAGTACAAATAACTCAAAACTGACCAACCAAGTATTCCATCCCGTACATGTCATGCTCAGTATAAAGCTGAGGGATCACAGTGGTTGAAGTCTCTTCTTCCATGGCCAGCATGCAAGGAGGACTCTCTTCTTCTGCCTTCATGTGTTCCTGAATCCAGTTTCCATCTGCCACTCTGTCCCGTCTGGGATGTCCCCAGTGCTTGCCCTGCAGCATCAGTGGTGATGTGCTCCTCATTGGGAGAGCTTGGTTTTATATATGTTTATATATATTTTATTACTTTTCCAGTAATCTTATTCCACCTTTTCATTGCTATTGTTTCATTAAAGACATTTTAAGTTTTTTTCTGACCCATATGTCTCTCCCCTTTTCTTTCCTTTCCTTTCCCCTTGTGGGAAGGAAATAGGGTTAGTAGAGAGTATCTGTTGTCTGTTTAATAACCAGCCCAGACAGTGACAGCCTCTTTTGATTCATGCTTCTTTCCCTCTTCACTTTAATGGGTCTGTCTGGAGATTTCCATTTTGTTTGGTTTTGATGTTGACCAAAGCTTTGGTGTTTTCCTCCTTTCGTCATTTTGGTTTCTTCATCCTGTTCTTTGCTTCCCATCTTTGTTTTGAGTAGATGCTGAAAAATTCCACCTTGGGTAGTGGGTGATGTTGCACCTGTATATTGCCTTTTATGCAGTGAGGACGTGATCTCTCTCAGTGGCTCATTTCAGCCACTCAGTGTCATGTTTGAACTCACCTTCTCATGACTAGGGAAGGTGATGGCTTGTTTTGTTTTCTTCAGAGAAGATGAATTAATTTTTTGTGAGAGACATGCACAGTGCAGGAATTCATGGAGAGATTTAATTTCTCCAAGCAGAACTGGCCATGAGGGTCTGCAGAGGCAAACTTTGTGTCCACACTGCTGGTGAAGCTGTTGGGTGGTGTAAAAGAAATCGTAGAATGAAAAATAAAAAGATCCTTCTCCCTCCTATTCTCTATGTGTGACATGGCAACAATGATTGTATATCTTCATCCATGCTGCAGGCTGCAAACCAGGTATTCCTTGAACTCCACTTCTGGAGCTAAGAGGCAAGTTCACACTTGGCCAAAACTGTGGTGCTTTCTGAAAGTTGGAAGATGGAGGTATAAACACATTTTCTATGGGCCCTAAGAGCACAGCCCCATCCACATCAGCTAGCCTGAGTCTAGTCCTTCCAGCATTAATATTTAGAGCTCATGCTAGCAGCCAACAATGACAACAGAAACCATGCCCAGGCCCTCACCCTGTCCTTTTTCTTGCCAAAGAGTTACCTTTTCTGATTGACTGACTCCAGGTTTTGTTTTGTGACCTGTATGCCCTATTTCCAGAATGAAAGTAAAAGGTTCGTGCTGGTTATTGGATTTCCAAGGAACAGCAATGCAATGAGTATGACCTACACGTGAAGCTCATGGCAGGAGTGTGTGCTGGGGAAGTCCTGGTCCAGGGAAGGTGAGGAACCAGCATATAGCACTGTCCATGTAGCCCATCTGAAGAGGACGCCTAGGTGTGTTTGACAGCTGTGGGTGCACAAGTGAAAGAAAGGCATGATGGTGTGAAGTTGGTGTATTATCTGCATAGCCCAGCTGCAGATAAAATAGTTTATTTGGAGCCATTTTCCAGGACTGTCATCCTGCTTTAAAGCTGTTCTGGACTGTTTTGGAAATGATATGGTTTCTCTTCTAGATTGCAGAAGGCAGATTTGTTTCCTGTGTGTCTGCATTTAGGGGAGGAACCACGGGTGGGCGTTAGTGCTTCTGCACCATTCCTCAGCTTCTTCTGGAGGCAGGCTCCCAGCACTGAGGACCATTGGCTGGGAAAATTTCACCTAGGTGAAATCATGCGTTTCGATCTGTACCATCCAGTGTTTAGGACGAGACAAAGTACTAGTCCTGGTGTGATTTTTTTTCTTTTCCAGCTGTCTTTCATTATCTTTTTAAGGTTAGGAACACACAGAATAAAATCCACAGCTCTGAGAATCATATATATGAGACAGAAACTTCTTAACTATAGACAAGATTGCTAGAGCTTATTTGTCAGAATCCTTATCTTCAGAGCTTAGGTGTTTGTACCTATCATCCTGTAGTTTATCCTGTAGCAGACCCTTGGCTGTCCAGGCCTTCAAGGCCATATGGATAATTAAGAGTCAAACTCTTATATTCCGTCTAATTAAGGCCTTTCCCAGCATTATTAACCTCAGTTGGCCCTGTAAGTGCTGGGTGACAAAGCAAGAGTCAATCCATGGTTTAAACAATGTATACAATAGGCTGCCAGAAGATAGGGGCAGGCATAGCTTTACTCCTATTTTAAACCAAAAAAGAGAGACTACTCCAAGGTTTAGCTGCCACAGACTGGACAAGACCCTGAATATCCTGATTAAGCTGGATCTGCTTTGATTATGGAGCTGGACTTGATAACCTCCAGAAACCAATTCCAGACTCTATTACACTATGATAAATTCAGCATCATTATATTGCCAGGGACTTGCTAGAGATCATGTGGGAAATCTGTAACAAAACCAGGGCATCTTACAACAGACCACCAAGTGAGGCTGCAGCAGGTCCTAAGGTAGGTTGAGTTATTCAACCTCGAAAAAATAAAAGCAGGAGTGTCAGCTACGAAGAGAGAGAAGTGGGGAGAGGCATTCTTTTGAGCCATACATCATGTCATGCCTCAGAGCATGGACTGACTTATCTGTGTTTGCCAGCCTTTAATAAGTGGTGTGTACACACATTTCAGGGGAAGCTGTTGGATGGCATATAGTGATTAGAAGCACTTAAGGAGGCAGAAAGAGATATAGAAAGTTAGAGGTGGCTTTACTAAGTCTATGAAGATACTGTGGCACTGCTGGTCTCCAGAGCTACCTACTTCTTAAAACACTCCTGAACTGCCACTTAAAATTCCTAAGTGAGGACTTTGCAGAAAGCATGACCTGAGAACAAGGCTGGTGGAACTTGGAATGCTTGTTGGAGCAAGATGCAGTGGCAGAACAAGTGAAAAATCTCCATTTTTATTGTTCTTTATAGACTTTCTCAGCCTTTCAAACTCCAAAGCGTGTGGTAACTTGACCATCAGAGCTCAAATCTGTGAACTGTGGAAAATCTGAGAGAAGTGGTTTCTGATAGGTCTTCTGCCTTCAGTGCTTATTTCTCTTTACATCTGCTTGCCCAGATGGGGTGTTGTTGCAAGGTGTCTGTGATGTTTCTCAGAAGTGTTTTTGATATCTGCCAGTAATGCCTGTGCCTTGTTGCTGTGTTACTTTGGGAGAAGCTTGCTGGCATGCAAGAAATGTCTCTTGTGGGATATTTGTTCTCTGTGAGGAGTTTGGCCTTTCCTTTTCTTTTAGACCAGGTTTGCTGTGTAAGAGCTTGCAGAAAGTTTGTATTTTGGTCATGTTCTGTAATATTTTCTTGAAATTGGCTGATCCTGTAAATATTCTTGCCATAAGCTTGTGAGCATCAACACAGAGAGCAAAGCTCTGATGTGTGGTATAGGAAGAAGGTTTTTCAGCCCTGAAGTATAAGGGATCTACTAAAATGCCTAATTTCTTGTTAGAATATGTATAGGACAGAACAGATAAAATACAGCTCCTAGATATCAGAGGTGGAAGAGACCCTGAGCACCCATTTTGTCCATTTCCCTGTCTATAGGCAGGGTTAACCTAAGAAAAACTCAGTAACTGTTAGTCTGTCCAGTGGCATGGAGTCCCCCCTCTGTCCTGGCAAATTGCTTCACATTTGAACAGGATAAACTCTATGTGTCTATTCCTGCAGTGTTTTTAGGGAATCTGCATCTGTTTTTTCATTGCATGAATTCAGCATGACCATGCTCTGGTTTATTTGTGTGCATGTTTCTGCTTTAAGCCTTCACTTGAGTGATTGACTCATGGTGCTGCCCTTCTCTCTCTGCATTCCCAGAATTTTTGGGTTTGTGAGCAATTGTTCTTTGGAACACTACATCTCTGTCCTAATGAGCTGGGAGAAAGTCTGTCTGACTTGGGAATGGGGTAAGAGCTGCAGAATATTTTTGCAGAGTTACTGAATTGTTTGGCAGGGGTTTTTTACTGCAAAGGTGCTCAGGTGAAAAATCATGTACTATAATGTAATACAATAATATGAAAATTTACATTTTGGATAGTAAGCCATAGTTTTTGCAGCTTGTGCTATGTCAAAGGAGGGAAGGTTATCCCTCTCCTTCCTAAACTAGGAGATCCCTTCCTGTCCTACAAAGTACACACGTGGCTAAAGCATCACCATGTTCTTTATGTGTCCACCACCCTTCCTTCTACCTATCCCCTGCACCCTGTCTGCTATCTATAGGGGCTGTAAAGCCCCTCATCAGTTCATTGAGCTTAGAGGTAGCCCATGTACTTCATTTGCAGTATGACTTGGGTCTAAAAATGAATCCTAACTGGTAGGCTTACTTACTGATGTGTGCTGGAAGCTCAGGGCTTTTGGAGCTGGATGCAAACTTTGTCCGAGGGACAGCAAGTGGGGAGGAGCTATGACATTGCAATATCAGGAAGCTGATGATCTGGAAGACTGCAGTTTTGGGTTGCTACAGACCTGGGGACTGTGTGTCACCTGGTGCAAAGAGCTGGTATGGAGTCCCTGTGACTCTGGGCAGAGGCAGAAAGTAGCAAAGGGAGGTGAAGCTTCGGCTTTCTGTCCTCAGCTAAATGACATGTAATACAATAATTTTTGCATTCCAGGGTGCTTCTGTTGTCTTTCAGTATGCATCAATGGATATGAAGATTGTTCTGAATCTTTTGAAGTCAGAGGAATTAAAGAAAAATGAGCAGATAGTTTGGTTTGTAGAAAAAAAGTGGGGGAAATTTAACTTAGAAATCTATTTCTGTGCCTTACCTCCAGTAAAATTCTTCCAGGTAATGTGCAGAAGGTGTAGTCTTGGAAGGAAAGGAATCTAACTTTGCATGCATCCTGGGACATCTGTGAACTCAGTGTCTGAAATGGATGGAGCCAGGAAGGAATGCAGGAACAGTGCTGAACTTGGGGCCAGGAAGTGTCAGGCCAGATGGGAAAGAGGAGTGGAAAGAGCATATGGCTCCCTAGCTTTTATATCTCCTGGTAGCCCCCAGTGCTTATGTATTTTTGGAGGTGTATCCCTGAAGCATCCACAAGAGTCAGGTGGATACTCGTAAGCTGAAGGAGAATTTGCTTCTGCTTCCCTCCTCAGCTTTGTCTCAGATACCAGCTAGATGTTACCTCTTGACATCTGGGGAACTTCCAGGCTAGGCCTCTGCCTTTGGCAAAGTATATATGGTAAATGGATGATAAAAGCTTACTTAAGGGTGTGGGGTGGTGGTGGTGGTGAAGACCCTTTTTTTATAAGGTAGGGCCTTTGATTGAATAGGCAGTGAGTTCCTGGAATGGACTGATCTTGGAATTAGCTGAGCAGAGTTCTGGCATCCACAGTGCTGGCATCATTTAATTGCATGCTGCTGAAACATCCTCATGCCTGGACTTCTCTGATAGGATAAGCATGTGGATTTTACACTCTCTTTTTTTCTGACAGTTGTCAAGGAGAGACTCAGAAAACATTGGCCTTGGCACAGCTGTGGACAGGACTGTGGTTGTGGGGGTTTACAAGCAATGTGATCTCACCCATGACCCCAGATGCCTTAACAAATTCTGGCATCTCCCTGCACTGCCTCCCCTTCTGTGCCTGATTCATCTTGGTTCCTCTGTACTTGGCCCTGGGGATGTTGTGTTGCAAAGGTATCTTACTGGAGAACATTTCTGCACTTCCTCACAGTCACGCACCCCCAAGGCAAGGCATGGCCGGTTACCTGACCAGCTCCATGTTTCCTGGTTTGTCTTCGTTGCTATAAATCCATTGCTGCCTTCTAGCATTGCTTGAACATCACACTCTTCACTGTGAGCTTGCAGCTCTGCAGAGATAACAAACCTCCCTTGTCCTGTCTGTCAGGTGGGCTTGCTCAGCCTGAATCAGACAGTATTATCATACTGTGCCTGGCCACTTGAAACAGCAAGGAGGGTTGCCTGATTGCTAGGGTGGGCGGAAAGGGAAAGAAAGGCAATTTTCTGGACATGCTGTGAGTTTTAAAGGAAAGAGACTTACATGAGGCTTTGGAAAGGGAGAAAGACAGGATTCCATTCAGTGAGACACTTGGGCAATAGAGTTCCAAGGAGAGGTCCCTTGCCATACAGCCAGTGCAAGGGCAGAATCAGTGCTCAAACACTGGAGTGAACTATTTAGAATTAAGGCAAGGACTGAATGGGGAGGTTGGCTGGTATTCTTTCATGGCTTGAGAAAGAGGAAAAAGAGGGAACTGGCAGCTTGTGTTGAGTAGGTGTACTTGCAAGCAAATGTGAGGTGTCTGCAAAATTTTGTAGTACTGGTCTGGTCCTGTAAGTCTTACAGAGAAGCCAGAGTAAAGGGAATGAAATACACGTGTGGTTCTGTACACACCTGCATCCCTTTTCTTTTTGTCTACTGGAAGCGCAGTACTCCTTCATATGAGGCACAGAGCTTGTGGTAGGTACCACTTTGTTTCAGTGACTTGGCAAGCTGTGCTGACTGTCATTAGGACAGTGGTTAGACAGGGACAATGCTCTTGAAGAGACTTGTTGTCCTTTGCAGGATAGATCTGCAGAATACTTTATTCCCCCTTGGAAGTTAACACTGTTGGTGCTCGTGCTTTTTGATGCAATTTGTCCGGGTAATCACTGGCATTGCCTGCCTCTGAATGCTCAGTGTTTCTTACTGCTGCAGTCTCTTTTTTCCCTCTTAAATCTCCCACTGAGAGAATTGGTGAGGTTGGTGACTAGGGCAAGCATTCAGCTGCGTCAGTCTTCACAGAATGACTTCTCTACAAAATATTCAAAATGTAATTACAGCTAAAGCCTTTTATTTCTTTTGTTTAATTGTGTATGGCTAGCAGTGAGGATGTCAGTGAAAAAGCAGTGAGGTTCTTTTAAATTTTCTATTAATGAGAATAGACATATGGAGAGAGAGAACACGGGAACTGCTTCCGACCTAGGAGCAGCAACTGCAGAAACGAGTGTTACTTGTTTGTCAACAAGGTGGCATGGCCAAGAGGAAGAAAATGCATGAGGCTGGGATTCAGCAGTCAGGTCCCAGGTCTCAGGCCTGCTAATGGCTGCCTGAGGAGCCCTGAGTAAATCATCTCACTCCTTCCTTTTCTCTCTGTTGCTTATACTGGGAGTTCCCTCAGCTAAGGATTGTCTCATGAAGCTGAGAACTAGCCAGCCACCCTCATCTTAGGGGTCATGTTCCCAAATGCCCACATGGCCTGACACTACTCTCTGAGATCAACTGTTGGTTTGCTTCTGCTTTTTGTTTTTTTTTTTTCTTTACAGAATCTATAATGTCAACTGTTTGGAGACTGAATGATTCCCAGGATGGCAGAACACTTTCAACACTTAAATCCAACAGCATAGGCTTCACAATAGCAGATGGATTGTTCTGGATACTGGTTAGGCTGTTCTCTTGAGCATGGGTGAGAGGGTTTTGGAGAAAGTGGCTTTCATGTGGAGTCAGGTTCAGAGAGGACTTCAATGGGCTCTCTTCTGCTTTGCTTCAACTCATCTAACCCCATCAACAAATCACATGTTGAGACTAAGCTGGTTAGGCCCAGACAGGAAAGGAAGAAGAGCAAGGAATCAGAGCTGGAGACATCTCCAGACCCTGCCTGATCCCTAGGATGGAGTCAGGAGAAGAGTAGAACAGGAACAGCTTAGAATTCCCCCATGTTTCTTTTTCCCATGGCCGCTCTCTCAGCCTCCTCTGTCCTGTGGATTCCCATCAAACCTCACCTTCTGCCTCATGCAGAGGGCTGTGCTTCCCCTAAATACCACTCTTCTCACAGAGAGAACCCCCTATGCTCTCTCTTCCTCATGCCACCTGCTAGGGGATGCCCAATTACACAGACACTGTGTCAGAAGGACAGCCTCTTGGCATGATTCACTGATCTTATGTAGTGTTCCACCTGCCCTTGATGTGATGTTTCTTCACCCATGTTTGCTGTGGAAACTCCCTTAGAAGGGTCCCAGTGTTGCCCATGATAAAGCAGATGGGGATTCTAAGCAGCCTAAATTTTCTCTTAATGAACTTGAAGAAGCAGATATTAGAGCCTCTGGGTTTCAGACAGCTGAGGTACTGTGGAGATGTTCTCTGCATCTTTTCTGGTATAATCTTTATTATGGCAAGAGGTCTGCAACCTTATTTTGCTCTCCCAAAGCACCATGCAAACTAGTATTCACAACAGGAAAGCTGAGAGTGTTTTAGTTTCTCTTGTGATTCTGGAAACTGGAGCCCTAGCAGATGCCTTCATCTGGCAGTGGGGAGAGGATATCCTGGTTTTGACCTAAGTTTTCCTTGTTCAAATCTGTATAAGCAAAGGGGTGAATTATGTTCCAAACTGAGAATGCTGGCATGACCTTGAAATATTGGACTCTTTTACAGCCAAAATCCTTAGGTGTGAGGGAGAGAGAGCCTGCATTCTTAAGATGATTAAAATGGACATTGTGAATTATGTGTGAGGATGGATTACTGCATGGTGTGCAACAAGCCATTAACGTTAATCTGAAGTACAAGAAATATGCCTTCTTCTTTAGTAACAGTGACTTTCTCGTCAACCCCCCCAGGGTTGAAAGGAAATATACTGAGAGAAGAGAGAAATAAATAATAATAATAATACAATTAAATGAAAGGTATTATGGCATGTTTTCCATCTCCCTCTCCTGTTTCTGGGCCTTGATTCAAATCTCATTCAATGAATTCAGCTTAGTTGTGTGTTCTTGAGCAATAACCTTGCTAGTGGTGGTTTTGCAAGCCATCTCTTGTCCTAGAAGTTCAGTTTCCACTCATATTGCCAGCTTCCCAAATTCCCTGTTTACTTCTGCAGGAAAGAACCAGTTTTCAAGAAAGATACAGAAAGATGACACGTCTTCACTTGGTGCAAGCTGACTTTGTTGCTTGCAAAAGATTGTTAAGGTGTTAGTCCTCCTTTTACACCAAGAAAGCATTACCCCACCTGGCAGAGTGACATTCTTTGGTTGGTTGTGCATTTTCAAGCCCAGAAATGGAGTTCTGGGCTGTAAATGCTTCAGGCTTTTTCTTTGTACAGACTCAACTCAATGGGTCTGAGCCTGCTTTGCACAGCATAGTGGGGCTTCTAGGTAGAGATAATGCTGCTTGATGCTGAAGAGGCCATGGCATACTTGTAATAACTACCTCAGGGCATGCTTAGTTGCTCTCTATTTTTGTAGTGAAGTGCAGCCATGGTAAATAAGGCCTTTTTGTTGATGAGTGATTTCGTACTAGGTAAAATCCCATCCAGCTGGAGCCCTGAAGTTTAGTGGCCGGTCTCTAAGTGCCCCCAGGAATACTTTGACCTAACACAAAATGATTCAGAACAACTGGAAAGAAAATGTTAAGTGTCAGAGTGGTTAATTAATTCCTCATCCAGCTGCCTAACTTCTCTTTATTCTATTCCTGCTGATTTTAGAGGCCCCTGGCATTTGAAAAGAGGAAGGGTTGAATGTGTAATGTTGATGCATTCTCCAGATGAGAATGCCTGCCTGATCAGAAAGTATTCAAACATCTGAGTAGCAATGTAGCTTTTAAAACCAGCAGTATCTCAAGAATATAGGCTCATGCATAATTTTTATTCCCCTTGCTGATCTGTTGTTCAAGTGCTTGTGCATATTTTCATATGTGAGCGCTTTTATTAGTTTATTTTTAGTCTAGTAAGAAACATATTTTCCCTAATTAATAGCACTTACTTCTGGGCTGGTGCAGTGATGTATCAGCACGGTCTTGCAAACACTTACAGATTTGGTTTCCTCTCAGAGGTCTTACAAGAATTTGCAGATTTTTTCCAAGTTCCAGCTCCTGGACTCACATGAATATACGCAAACCCTGTTATTCATTGTGATGCATTTGGTTCTGAATGCCAGAGGAAATCTAATGCTGATTTCTGACTCCTTGATTTTAAAAAAGGAAGATAAAATTTGAATTAAAAAAACCCATTTAGATTGTGTTGGTTTTGAGATATTTCAGAGGTAATCTAGCTTTAAGGATCTATCTTAAGATTACTCCATTTTCGATGACTGAGGTTTGCTATCTCGTTGCTTAGGGACAGCAAAAACTGTTGTCCCTCTTGCAGGCCCTGGTTTCTGTTCTGAGTGCCATGCAGAGATTAGTGCTTTGCCAGGCTGGCTTTCCAACCCCGCAGGAACCAGCACGGGCTGTGCTAAATGTAATTATCTTTACACAAATGCAGATAACAGGTCTGGAGTGGAGGTACTTAGATAATGTGCAAAGCACTGCAATAATGGCAGCCAAACTCTGAAGTTCTTTCCCAGAGAATAGCTCTGCATGCAGGTTAGGAATTGCAAACTTGGGAACATGGCCCATCGTGGCACTACCTATTGATGTGTTCCATCATACCTTCATGTGCCATTCCTATTGTCCGTGTCTTTACAAGCTTGATCCTATGGATCTAACCATTCTAATTCCCAGTTCAACTGGGAATTTTATCTTTCAGTCCAACTGACACAGAGCTGCCCATATAACTAACTAGAAAATGGTCTGGCTAACTGTATGTCACAGGATTCTCTGTTCCTGTACAGATGGCAAGAGGCTTTGGCTCAAGGACATTTATTTGAAGGATTTTCTGCAAATATGAGCATATTTAATAGCTAGACTTATAAAAGCAAGCTTTCATGTTTGAGAAATATTTTTTGAGTGGTAGAGAATGAAAAAAATGTTACCTAACTTATTACCAAATTCTTGTGAAAGACTTAATACTCATGAAAGCAGCAGCATGCCAGAGACAATGGAGGGAATCCTGCAGTGGGCCTCTGCACATTTCTTTGCAAAGCTATGCCAAAGCTCCTTAATCCTGATCTTAATTATTTTAGTGAAAAGCATTTGCTGAACAAAGAACTGAAACTGTGTAAAGTTTTGTGAGATTTGTGAGGAGGCCAAAACATCCAGCTGGAGTGGAACTGGGGTTCATCAGCACCGCAGCATTTTGGCTGAGCTCTTAAGATTCTAAGTGAAAGGCCTGATCCATGCAGCTCTTCCTTCAGGACCCCCTATAAACAACAAAGAAACAAAAGCTTACTTGTCCTCGCCCTGCTGTCATGTCCATAACCTCATAGTCATTATCCAGGTGACAATTTGAGAAGGGATATGTTTATAGAACCACAGAATGGTTTGGGTTGGAAGGGACTTTAAAGATCATCTAATTTCAGTGCCCCTGCCATGTGGAGGGACACTTCCCATCAGACCAGGTTGCTCAAAGCCCTATCCAACCTGGTCTTCAATACTTCCAGGGATGGGGCATCCACAACTTCTCTATCAACCTGTTCTAGCATCTTACCTAGCATCTTCACCTCACATTGAGGACTTTCTTCATAATATCTAATTTAAATCTACTGTCTTCCAATATAAAGACATTCCCCCTCATCCTATCACTCCATGTCCTTGTAAAAAGTCCCTTCCCAACTTTTCTGTAGGCCCCTTCGGGTAACAGAAGATCACTGTAAGGTCTTCCTGAGTCCTTCTCTTCTGCATGTTGAACAACCCCAACTCTCTCAGACTGTCTTCACAGGGGATGTGCTTCAGCCCTCTGATCATCTTTGTGACCCTTCTCTGGACTCACTCACAGCTCCGTGTTCTTTCTTCTGTAGGGGGCCCCTGAACTGGACACAGTATTTCACATGGGGTCTCACAAGAAGGGGAAGTCTCACCTCTCTTGACCTGCTGGCCATGCTTCTTTTGATTGTAGCTCAGGATGCAGTTTGAGCTTCTCATCAACCAACACCCCCAACTCCTTCTCAGGACTGCTCTCACTCCATTCTCTATGCGGCCTGCAATTGTGCTTGGGATTGCCACAATCCAGATGCAGGACCTTGCACTTGGCCTTTCTGAACTTCATGCTCTGCACAGACCCACCTCTCAAGCCTGCCAAGGTCCCTCTGGATGGCATCCCTTCCCTCCAGCATATTGATCACACCACACAACTTGGTGCTGTTAACACATGATTTCATATTCACACAATTTAGTTCTTTGTCCTCAACATTCACACAATTTAAATCTTCTTGTTTAAATGCATCCTTGTAAGCCAAGGTCCCTTTTTTACAGGTGTTAGGCAGGTTGCTGGCAGAGGCTGTGCAAGTTTTTGTGAAAAGCTTCTGGGTGCCGAAACCCATTTTTTGCTATTCTGTGCTCCTTTCTAAGGTTCCTCTTTACTGTTTGTGCTGGTGGAATTTTACAGCTCTGTGACATCAGATGCATTGTGTGCTGTAATCTTTCTGTCTCCCCACTTGTATGACTAAAATTTCTGAACTGGCTGACTGCCAGCCACTGGATATGAAGTAGTTTTGCTCACTTACACCCATATTCTTTGAGTAAAATTACTGCTCTGAAAGCTGTGACCTTGATCTTGCTGTGACCTTGATCTTACTGTCATCTGAAGTATGGCTAGCTGTAAATGTGGTATACAGCATGGCATAAGGATTAACTGTAGGGATTTTCTATGGATTAGTTTAATTAATTATAATAGAGGTGGCACTCTATGTATAGCAGTATATATTCTTCTGAAAGGCCCTTTGGTGTTTTGGAGTGGGATGGTGTTTTTGCTGAACGTTCACGTGTAGAGCAGTGTGTGAACAGCTGGCTGGAGGAAGTTTGGGGTTGTTCACAACTTCACTTCCCTCTTGAGGGAAAAAAATCTCAGCAGCCAAGTATCACAGCTTGTCTGGTATGGGTGAGTGGTCTTGTTTGCAAGCTACCTGGACTTTCTAAGGATTTCTCTCTTGCAGTTAAACTTAATAAATGTCCCTGTCCCTTCCCAGTGCTTCAAATCCAACAAGTCTGATGTAGGAAAGAGCTTAAGTAACTTATAATGAGAATTATCCAGGAATCATGCTGGCAAGTCATCCCCTTGCGAACAGGCTGTTCTCTGCACTCAGATGTTTCATAGACCAGAATTTCGCTTTCCTGTACCAAAAAAAAAGCAGAATTTGCTGCTCTGAAATGCTGAGCAGACAGAAACACTGACCACTTCAAAAAAGAGCACAGAGCTTGTACATATATGGGGACTGTGAATATATCCAGGCTGTGCACCACTGGTTTGTCTTCTGACAAGAAATCAGAGTAAAGACTTGACAACACAACAGTTGACTGTTGAAAAAAGAAAAAAGAAAAAAGAAAAAAGAAAAAAGAAAAAAGAAAAAAGAAATAAAAAAGAAAAAAGAAAGAAGAAGGAAGGAAGGAAGGAAGGAAGGAAGGAAGGAAGGAANCTAAAGGAAGCTTTTTCCCCTCTGGGCTTCCTGGCACCTGTGAAGCAGCAGTCAAATGCACCAGATTGCATAAAATATCTGGCAGTAATTTTGAATATATGCTATTGCTGTGCCAGCATCTGCATTTCTCAGGGTAAAAAAGGATGTTGTTTTTTTTTCTAACATCCCAAGTGCACCAGTAGTTCACTTAAATCAGCATTTGCTATCAATACCATGGCTTCATTGTTTCAGTTACTTAATCTAACCATACCTGATAGCTTGCAGTTATTTGAAATGTACCTTTTCTACTGGCAATTGCTTTACTTACAGCTTGCCTGTAAAAAACCAATGCCTTCCCAAGTGGCACAAAGGCAGATTAACATCAGTTATTACTAAAGCAGATGTTTGTGTGTGAAGACTCATTTCTTAGAGCCAGATTATCTTCTGCATTGGCATAAGGGACAGGGATTAAAATCGGGTGATGCTGCCATGTGATATAAGCGGCGTAGGACTCATCAGAGAGAGCTGGGTAGCTCCCCTCACCTCACCTCCATCTCATGGAAATCATTCTTTGCAGGGTGGTTACTGTTGACCTTATTGAGATCAGTCCTGAGAGTTGTTGGCAATTAATTCTTAAAAGTCATTGCCCTTACTGAACAAGGTTCAGTGCTACTTACACTGGCTTCATGTTGTTCAGTTTGTTTATTTTTTTTTTTTCTCCTGTTCTCCAGAAATTTAGGGCTGTGCTTTCAAGAGAGCTCAACACCTAGACTGACCATGTATGTTGCCTAATAGCTCTGTTCCCACTGAACTGCCTGAAAGGTGCACTCAGGGTTAAGTGTTAAGCTTATTTAGCGTAGGCAATCATTAGCTCCTAGAAGGCTACTCTGAAGAACAAAGTAAGCGTGGTTGTGTCTTGGAGGACTGGAGAGAAGGTCTTTAACTAATCCAGTTGTACTGCCAGGACTGAAATATGTTCAGATCAGCCCTTTGATCCTTTCAAAGCCTGTCCTGCCACTTAGTGTTTTTCAGATGAAGAATTGCCTGGCAGTCTACCCAGAAAAGCCACTCCTTGCTGCTTGTGGTGATAGCTTGCCAGAATGTGAAGGTGTGTGTACATGCAGAAGAGATGTGGCCATGGTTCTGGTTCCCTGGGGACTCTCAAATCAGCATACCCTGGTTTTCCTTGTGTGGAAAAGTATTGCTTTCACTCCTCTCCTGAAAAAAAGAATGTCCCTGCATGCACAGAGTGGACAAAGGTGGCCATGAGTCTTGGAAGAAGGCAGAGGCTCCTTCCTTCTCCCAACCATCACTGAATATAAGTTGCTAGGGGATGCCTTCATTTCCATAAGCAGAGGGCACTCTTCAAAGAGCTGTGAAATGTCTTTGCCTTTGGTGAAGACTGACTCTCAGACCCATCTCATAAACTGCTGACTGTCTTGCTCAAGAAGCTTTCAGCCTTCAAAAATGATCCTCTTATGAAACACCTCCCTCTTATCACCTTGTGTTAGTTATGCAGCATGGTGGGAGGAGAAGGGGGAACCATGTCAGCATCCCAAACTTCACTTCTCTAGATTCACTTGGTGGAGTGCAAAGCATAGATTTGGCCTGCTGTCTTCAGTTAAGAGAAATTGAAACCAGATGTTTAATGTTCAATCATGCTTTTCCCCTTGTTCCTGCCCCTATCACAGTAATTACTCTCTCTTGAGGGTCATTCAGAGTTCAGCTCTGTGGATAAACTGTTGTTCTTGATTAAAAGACTAGATGCTTTGTCAGACATCCTTGTCTAATTGTACTTTGGAAGACATGTCACAGTATTCCAGAGCTTTTCTCTTAACTACTGAGTAGCCATAGCTATAATTGTTCCTTTGGATGTTAAGAGAGGTGAGGGATGTCAAGATCAAGGGCAAGGAAGTAGCAGTTATCTGGAGAAATGAGTATGCTTGGTAATAAAAAGCTCAGTACTTCTGAGTGGCAATGAAAAATACGAAAGATGAGAAAAAATATTGGATATTGCACAAATGCTGTTGAACCAACCTTGTAAGAAGACATTAAAACTCTGGTTTTCTGGCTATACAGATAGCACATAGTATTACAAACTTTTACAATGTTATCTTGAGTGTCCTGTTGCTTGATATATTCCTTAAATTATTAGCTCCTTTGATCATCTGGTTATTTGAGATTTGCTGTTTCAGTTATATTTTTAAAAAGCACCTCTGATAGAGAAAAATGATTGCACCCTTCAGAAACAAAAGGACAAAGTGCAGTTTAATTTCATAGACTGGGTCCCCTCTGCTTATCATCTGTGGAGTTTATTTTTTTGCCGGGCCTTTCTTTCTCAAAGTTGCTTTGGTTTAAGTCCTGATTTTGTGAGGTTTGGACTGGCAATAGTGCACAAATGCAGCTTGCTTCTGTTTCCATTTTGGTGAGCAGGGCCTGTCTGGCACTGCTTCAGATGGAGGATGAAGACTTCCAGAGGACAAGTTTATCTTTTTAGCCATTCTTCACAGTGGAGCAAGGCATGAACTGTGTCAAAGAGGGACTCTCTCAGTTACCCTTTTTCAGGATAAATGTTGAAGCTCCATGGTCTCACACTGCTGAGTATAGGCCAACTCTGCTTTCTGCAGTTATATGTGTTCAACTAAGTGTTTCTGATGGAGAAAGAGAACAAAACAACATTGACCAATGTGCAACTCCTTTCAGACATTTAAAAAAAGCTGTCAGGCATCTCCCAGTTCTCCAGCTATGTCTCTGTTTTCTGTGTGAGGGAGCAGGAACACAGAAGAACCAGAGGAAAAGCAGGGAATTTTGATATTGGTGCTCAAGGACCATCTGCTCAGGGCCTCTAAGCACCTGGCTAAGTCACTTGGTAGAAAGGGGCCAAACTGACTTTTGAGATGCAAATCCAGCAGACTCTTTTGCTCTAGGTTCAAAATTTGGAGGGGCAAACAGGAAGGCAGAGAGCATTTCTGGAAACCCTGTCTGCAGCAAGTGGGAAGGGGTTGAGAATTGTTCCTTGGAAAATGTTCCTTTACCTCAGCTGCAGCCTGGGAAGCTGTAGGCAGTGGTTTGGTGAGGAGGAAAATTTTTGTTGAAACTCAATAGTAACAATTTCCCAACTGTGANGAAGGAAGGAAGGAAGGAAGAGAGAAAGGGAGGGAGGAAGAGAGAAAGGGAGGGAGGGAGGGAAAAAACCCCAAAACCACACACTACCAAAAACCCAGAACCCAGTTTTCACTATTGTGTCTGGGGAGTATGTGCAACCCAAACCAGCCTGGCATCTACCTGGCTGGCTTGGCTTGCTGGGAACATAGTGAAGGAGCTCACTTCAACCAACAAAAACTTGAAGTTCTGGATGGCCCTTACTCGTAAATACGTGTATGTATAGTTAAGGGATGATATCTTGCTCAGTGAACACCCAAATTTGTGCTATGTTCTAAAGTCCTTGAACTTAGCAGAAGTGAAGTTATGGCTATGAGCTGTTGTCAAGGGAGAACAGGAATTATTTGATTTGTACAGAGGACTAAAGTGATGTGGCTAGTGAACCATCTTCTCCTGAGGAGCTTGGGGGAACTCTGCAGAAACACCATGGTACTCTAAAGGAAGCTTTTTCCCCTCTGGGCTTCCTGGCACCTGTGAAGCAGCAGTCAAATGCACCAGATTGCATAAAATATCTGGCAGTAATTTTGAATATATGCTATTGCTGTGCCAGCATCTGCATTTCTCAGGGTAAAAAAGGATGTTGTTTTTTTTTCTAACATCCCAAGTGCACCAGTAGTTCACTTAAATCAGCATTTGCTATCAATACCATGGCTTCATTGTTTCAGTTACTTAATCTAACCATACCTGATAGCTTGCAGTTATTTGAAATGTACCTTTTCTACTGGCAATTGCTTTACTTACAGCTTGCCTGTAAAAAACCAATGCCTTCCCAAGTGGCACAAAGGCAGATTAACATCAGTTATTACTAAAGCAGATGTTTGTGTGTGAAGACTCATTTCTTAGAGCCAGATTATCTTCTGCATTGGCATAAGGGACAGGGATTAAAATCGGGTGATGCTGCCATGTGATATAAGCGGCGTAGGACTCATCAGAGAGAGCTGGGTAGCTCCCCTCACCTCACCTCCATCTCATGGAAATCATTCTTTGCAGGGTGGTTACTGTTGACCTTATTGAGATCAGTCCTGAGAGTTGTTGGCAATTAATTCTTAAAAGTCATTGCCCTTACTGAACAAGGTTCAGTGCTACTTACACTGGCTTCATGTTGTTCAGTTTGTTTATTTTTTTTTTTTCTCCTGTTCTCCAGAAATTTAGGGCTGTGCTTTCAAGAGAGCTCAACACCTAGACTGACCATGTATGTTGCCTAATAGCTCTGTTCCCACTGAACTGCCTGAAAGGTGCACTCAGGGTTAAGTGTTAAGCTTATTTAGCGTAGGCAATCATTAGCTCCTAGAAGGCTACTCTGAAGAACAAAGTAAGCGTGGTTGTGTCTTGGAGGACTGGAGAGAAGGTCTTTAACTAATCCAGTTGTACTGCCAGGACTGAAATATGTTCAGATCAGCCCTTTGATCCTTTCAAAGCCTGTCCTGCCACTTAGTGTTTTTCAGATGAAGAATTGCCTGGCAGTCTACCCAGAAAAGCCACTCCTTGCTGCTTGTGGTGATAGCTTGCCAGAATGTGAAGGTGTGTGTACATGCAGAAGAGATGTGGCCATGGTTCTGGTTCCCTGGGGACTCTCAAATCAGCATACCCTGGTTTTCCTTGTGTGGAAAAGTATTGCTTTCACTCCTCTCCTGAAAAAAAGAATGTCCCTGCATGCACAGAGTGGACAAAGGTGGCCATGAGTCTTGGAAGAAGGCAGAGGCTCCTTCCTTCTCCCAACCATCACTGAATATAAGTTGCTAGGGGATGCCTTCATTTCCATAAGCAGAGGGCACTCTTCAAAGAGCTGTGAAATGTCTTTGCCTTTGGTGAAGACTGACTCTCAGACCCATCTCATAAACTGCTGACTGTCTTGCTCAAGAAGCTTTCAGCCTTCAAAAATGATCCTCTTATGAAACACCTCCCTCTTACCACCTTGTGTTAGTTATGCAGCATGGTGGGAGGAGAAGGGGGAACCATGTCAGCATCCCAAACTTCACTTCTCTAGATTCACTTGGTGGAGTGCAAAGCATAGATTTGGCCTGCTGTCTTCAGTTAAGAGAAATTGAAACCAGATGTTTAATGTTCAATCATGCTTTTCCCCTTGTTCCTGCCCCTATCACAGTAATTACTCTCTCTTGAGGGTCATTCAGAGTTCAGCTCTGTGGATAAACTGTTGTTCTTGATTAAAAGACTAGATGCTTTGTCAGACATCCTTGTCTAATTGTACTTTGGAAGACATGTCACAGTATTCCAGAGCTTTTCTCTTAACTACTGAGTAGCCATAGCTATAATTGTTCCTTTGGATGTTAAGAGAGGTGAGGGATGTCAAGATCAAGGGCAAGGAAGTAGCAGTTATCTGGAGAAATGAGTATGCTTGGTAATAAAAAGCTCAGTACTTCTGAGTGGCAATGAAAAATACGAAAGATGAGAAAAAATATTGGATATTGCACAAATGCTGTTGAACCAACCTTGTAAGAAGACATTAAAACTCTGGTTTTCTGGCTATACAGATTGCACATAGTATTACAAACTTTTACAATGTTATCTTGAGTGTCCTGTTGCTTGGTATATTCCCTAAATTATTAGCTCCTTTGATCATCTTGTAATTTTAGATTTGCTGTTTCAGTTATATTTTTAAAAAGTGCCTCTGATAGACAAAAATGATTGCACCCTTCAGAAACAAAAGGACAAAGTGCAGTTTTATTTCATAGACTGTGTCCCCTCTGCTTATCATCTGTAGAGTATATTTTTTTGCCAGGCCTTTCTTTCTCAAAGTTGCTTTGGTTTAAGTCCTGATTTTGTGAGGTTTGGACTGGCAATAATGCACAAATGCACCTTTTTCAGGATAAATGTTGAAGCTCCATGGTCTCACACTGCTGAGTATAGGCCAACTCTGCTTTCTGCAGTTATATGTGTTCAACTAAATGTTTCTGATGGAGAAAGAGAACAAAGCAACATTGACCAATGTGCAACTCCTTTCAGACATTTAAAAAAAGCTGTCAGGCATCTCCCAGTTCTCCAGCTATGTCTCTGTTTTCTGTGTGAGGGAGCAGGAACACAGAAGAACCAGAGGAAAAGCAGGGAATTTTGATATTGGTGCTCAAGGACCATCTGCTCAGGGCCTCTAAGCACCTGGCTAAGTCACTTGGCAGAAAGGGGCCAAACTGACTTTTGAGATGCAAATCCAGCAGACTCTTTTGCTCTAGGTTCAAAATTTGGAGGGGCAAACAGGAAGGCAGAGAGCATTTCTGGAAACCCTGTCTGCAGCAAGTGGGAAGGGGTTGAGAATTGTTCCTTGGAAAATGTTTCTTTACCTCAGCTGCAGCCTGGGAAGCTGTAGGCAGTGGTTTGGTGAGGAGGAAAATTTTTGTTGAAACTCAATAGTAACAATTTCCCAACTGTGAGGAGCCAGTACGTAGGACACTTCCAGGGAGAGAAGAAACCCAGGCAGAAGGCTTTGCCTTTTCCACAT
The DNA here is from genome assembly GCA_038090715.1 of Florisuga fusca. NCBI lineage: Eukaryota > Metazoa > Chordata > Aves > Apodiformes > Trochilidae > Florisuga > Florisuga fusca. The sequence goes on from JAAWXA010000022.1 coordinate 3,664,369, forward strand.
CTGTGCCCTGGCTTCCACCTCTCTGAGTGCAAGAGAGGTGGTCCCTCTCTGTGTTGAGACTCTTCTGTACTGTGTGAATGATGATATGCATAACCTTTTCCTTCCAAAAGGTGTCACTGGAGCAAGTCTCCTCTGCTTCCTCCATCTTTTCTGATCAAATGCTTTTGTGGCATCAATTTTTGACTGGGCCAGTAACAAACTGGCATGTGAGAAGAAGATGAAACCCTGGGTGAGGGACAGAGGCAGAGCACAGGCAGCAGAATGGGCATGCTGTGGTGTTGAAGCAGAGGCAAGAGGGCATGCAGCTGTCTTGTCCTGTACCTTGCATGATGTCTACTTTCAGAAATAATCATGAAATCACCAGGACTGTACTGAGATCTGACTTACTGCCTGCAGTAAGTTTGGAATACCTTAACCTCCAACGAAGCGGCCCAAGCAAGACTAAGATTTTGCTTGCTTGTTTGTCTGCAAGGTCAAAGCTCCCTGAATCTCAAAGCACTGGTTTTCCTTCTCATGGTTCTTTCCTTGTGCAGTAGTGTGAGGCACAGATCCCTGCATGGGGCTGGTGAGCATCTCCAGTCAGGGTACTTTTTGATGGCAGGGCCAGCACAGGGGGGTGAGACCTGGCAGGTAAACTGGAGGTGTAGTGACTGATTTAGGCCCATGCTGATATAGACAGCAGTCACTGACAGTGCAGAAGAGTCTCTTCACCTCTAAAGACATTAGGGGAATGCTGACCTTGAGTTTTAAACTGATCCAGTCTGGATCCAAGGCCAATTAGGGAAAAGATAAATGGAGAAAGACTCATGCAGCCACTAGAAGCTCTGGCTCATCTCCCAGTACCCACAGCCCAGTCCCCTCTATGCTGCTTTTGGTCATGCTCATGCTTTTCTGTAGCTGTAAAAACTACCCCAGTGCCTTGTCGAATTCATTGCACAGCTTGGTGCCAGCTGTAGGGATTTTTCCACTGATGACTCTTGCTAGCATGCTGGCAGCCTTTCCACTCAATGCACAAGCCCCTGCCTTTTTATTGTGAGGTCTGTTGCAGATATTCAGGAAAAAAACCATCACCTTCTCTTAGCCTAACAACTCCATGCGTCTTAGATCTCACTGGAGTGAGCTCCCTCATTCTATATTAGGTTCTGTCTTTCCAAACAGGATTCTTGACAGCGCCGGGGAGATAGGCTTATGGTTACGAGCAGACTGCAAGTAACCTGTCTGGGAAGCCACCCCTGCCGCAGATGTCCCTCTGACATTCAGTGGAGCAATGAATGTAGATGAGGTAACACCAATGCTGCGGAGGCAGATGTAGGAAATGACACACAGTGTTTCGTGCTGGGAGCCACGCTGGTAGCTTAAAATGTTCTGTGGTTTTTATTTTCCGTCTGCAGTAGAGGGAAATAAGGGCGGGAATAACCCACGAAGAAGCAGACCCTGGAAAAATCTCCAACTTCCCAGACCCATGTGGCAAAACATCCTCCTCCACCTGTAACCCTGTGGGGGGCCGTGGGCAGCATAATGCCAATGCCACATCCTCACCTGCCTCCTGTCCCCTCCCCGAGGGACAGGGGACACAGGTATGTTTCCATAAGCAAAATGTCCTGTATTTCCACAAGAAAAAATGGTTTTAGGGTACAGGCCCTTCCCCAGCATAGAGAGATTTTAGGGTTACTGATACTCTTCCCACCCCACAACACTGGCCACTCTGGAAAAAAAAAAAAAAAAAAAGGACTTTGCCGGGCCAGGAAGCCTGTCCCAAGACAGCCAGGAGCCCGGGCTGCTCCTCAGGCAGCCTGGCAGTGCAGGGCTTCCTCCGGGACATCCAGGCGGGCATTGCCACCCTTGGGGCACACAGAGAGCGTATAGCATACACCAGCCCCGCGCTTGCTGAAGGGCTCCGGGCCGGAGGGAGGCAGCGGGCAGGACGGGGCGGGGCGGGGAGGAGTGTTTTGGACCGGGGCCATGGCCCGCCTCTCCCCGCCGGGCTTATAATGGCGCCGTGAGAGAGGGAGGAGGCAGAGTAAGCAGCCATGGCGGGGGTTAAGGTCATCGTGACGCTGCTGGCCGCAGCCCTGATGTTTGCAGGCGCCGTCCTGGGTGCCCAGGACCGCCCGCGGCTCCTGGGGGCTCCGGTGGAGGTCGACGACGCCGACAACGATGAGGGCTTGCAACGGGCCCTGCAGTTCGCCATGGTGGAGTACAACAGGGCCAGCAACGACATGTACTCCAGCCGGGTGGTGCGGGTCATCAGCGCCAAGAGACAGGTGGGTGCCGAGGCGGCTCGTATGCACGGCAGCCGCCGGGGGGGTTCCGGGCCGGGATGTGTGTCTGAGGGTTGGCCCTGGCACCCTCCGGGCAACAGCTGAAAATGAGCCCAATTTTGGGGGGGAAATACCAGGCCTTAAGTTTGAGGGCTTCTCCAGGCTGCGCTTTTTTTTTTTTTCCTCTCAAATGAGGTGAATAAAATCCTTTTCTTTTTTTTTTTGGGCCTTTTCAATCTGTATTCCCTTGAGTGCTGTGTGTTATTGGAGAAGCTACTGACTCCCTTGTGCTTACGGAAGCTGCACCGTGAGACTTGTTTACTTGGATTTCCTTTCCTGTTTTTTGAAAGGGTGCCAAGTGCCTTTCCCATGGAGCTTGCCACACACAGTCCCCCCTGTGCTTTTGTAGACTGGTTTTCATCATGTTGCTGAAAAACCATCTTCCTTTCTGTTAGGCTTCTCTCAGCAGAGAGCCCTGTGTGCTGCTGATAAAGCCGTGTCTGACTGCTTGTTTTGTTGCAGCTTGTGTCTGGAATCAAGTATATAATGACAGTTGAGATTGCCCGGACAACTTGCCCCAAGCCAGCAAATGATCTCCAGAACTGTGCTTTCCATGAGGCACCGGAGATGTCTCAGGTAGGTTCCAGAGCACAGTGTGCAGGTCCCTGGGTTTCCAGTCCCTTCTAGCTGGCCTAGTAAACAGAGGTCTGGGCGGTGTCTCCTCTTCTGCCCCAGCCAAGATCAGAGACCTCGAGGTTTTACAAGATGGTGCCCTTGCAGAACTGGTCTTGCCAGATGGTGGTGACAGAGAAGGCAGAGCCTTTCAGCCTGTTTCATAAGTGGAGATCTGAGGCTGTAGCGTGTAGCAGACAGTATGCCACAATCCTCTTAGAAAGTGCTCATGGTCTGGATCACAAGGATATGTTGAGGAAAGTGCCAACCCTACAGGTCTCCTGGGTCTCAGGGCAGTGTCCTCAGTCTTTATACCATTCTCTGCTCCTCTAGTCCCTCATGGTGGTATGTACATGCTTGACTTGCCATGGTTTCCTAGGGTACTTCGATTCCTGTGCTTTGAGCTTAGCACTGATCACAAGAAACAGATTACCACTGTTCTCTCTGCCCTCCAAGCCGTTACACTGAAGTTTTGTCTAATAGCAGCATTCTTTAAGGAGTATTTTAAGTTTTCAGGCAAGATGATCAAATATGCCTTGATCTTGCCAGAGTCTAGTTCTTCCACAGTGCTTCATTACTTGCATTAATCACAGTGGTAGGCTTACCTTCTCTGGGTACATGCACTTTCTGCATGTATGGGAAGTGTAACTGCACACGAGTGATCCATTAAGCACCTAGCTAAGGAGCTTGTATGTACTATTGTGATAGCTGTCATGGTTTGACGTGCACATACAGATTAGCTGTGCCTGAGAGCGTATGCTGGAGTATTACCCATACTGAAAGCTTTCCTGTGTGTGGCTGGGCAAAGGAGGTAACCTTATCTTCAGAACTGCCAACAGCTTCTCTGTTAGTGTTCAATTGAGAGAAGTGATTAATCCAGAACACATGCTAACAAGAGTGGTGTTCCAGAATACTTGTTGGGAGAGTGCTAATCTAGAGAGCCACATAAGTGGTGTATGTTTTGGATCAGGTGGGTTATGAAATCATTGTATAACAGGTCAAGGGACACTGTTTTATGCTCTTAATCTGATAATTGCTTTTTTCTCTCTCTCCTTAGCACACCATTTGTGACTTCGTAGTGTACACTATTCCTTGGCTGAACCAGATTAAACTACTGACCAGTAGCTGCCACTAAGTCTACCTTGGTTCCAGCAGAGACCAGCAACCAGTTACTCAGATTTTAAAAAAAAAAAAGCAATAACACCAATTGAGATGGGCTTTGTCAATGCCTGTTAACTCGACTACTTATATGTGCTTGTGCTATGCAAGTTAAAACTATGTAACTTTCCTTTAAAGCACAGTATGAGCTCAACTTTTTCTTCTTTGTAATTACATTTTAGAGCAGCTGTTCTGGTCTTTCTACACCTTTCCCAATAAAGTAACTCCAGCATCAGAATTCTGATTAAAGGAAAACTTGGTATCCCTGTTAAGTGACTGCTGTAAACATAAAAACTTAATTAATAGTTGCTGTGATGTGTTGTTTTCTTTGAGATTCTGCTGTCTTGGAGGAAGGGTTTACTTTTAGTTATGACCTATCATGTCAGTCTATCATGCCTGAATAATGGGATAAGAAAAAAGTGGTGTCCTCACAGAATACCAGGGTTGGAAGGGACCCCTGAAGATCATCCTGGTCACAGGGTGGCTAAAACCATGACTCACTGTCCACTGATACTGAGTAAGTGGTGTTTTTGCTGGAGAATTGCTGTTATCTGAAAACACTGCAGTACATAACTCTTGATTTGGGGAAGACTGACCAAAATGTGTGCTAAGACTGTGATCCCCTCTGGTCCTGCCTGCTACGCTGTTCAGTTGTAAGCCTGCACATATTTATGCAGCTGTGCTGTGTGTGAATTAGGCACTCTGGTGTCTTCCTGCAATGCCTTTGAGGTGTTTTAGGAACCCTTACTTCTAGTGGTATCTGATTGTTGCATGTTGTCTCCCCAGCCTTTTTTCTGAGGCTTTCCTCCCAGTCCAAGGGGTAGCATGTCTGACTTCACTTATGATTGGAGCTCAAGGAACAGCTGCCTTGGCCTATGACCTATCATAGCTTCCTTTTACAGAGATGGGTGTAGAAATGCACCCATGGTGTTAAAGTAGATAACTGATAAGAAAGAAATGTTGTCAGTTTAATTTTATAGCAAATGGGTCTTGTCCAAAAAACTGGGTTTGTTCTGTGGGTGTCAATATTCTCCAGAAGCAGCCCTCCACAGCCAAGTGTGTGAATGAACCTGGTGGGGTCTTTCACTCAGTCAGATACTTGATGAGCATCATGGAGAGAGCTCCAGATCTCGAGGGGAAAAAAACCAAAACAAAACAAGCTTTTCTGTGTCATCTGATGTGATGTTCCAGAACCAAAGTAAAAGATGAGGATTCCCTGAGCAGGAGGCAAGTGAGACTGGAGCTTGGGATTTTGCTTGGGAATATGAGAGTTCTTGGTTTTCTATCCTGGAGAAAAACTGGAAGGAAGGGCTAGGTTGATTGTAAAAGAAATTACATCCTCAGATAAGAGGGGAAGGTTCCAGGTCAAGAGAAGAACTCTTGGGTGTGGGTGAAGGGGCTGAGGTGAAAAACAGGGTTGCTTCTTGTTTTGTATAGTCCTAACAGTAGATATCTTTGTCTTGTGTCTTTGCTTCTCTGTTTTTTGAAGTAAACATACTCCTTTGGTGTAACTCTCACCCATGGATAAAATTAGGTCCAGTGTTCTGCCATGCTTTATGTTAATCCTGTGCTCAAGAATCCTGTGTCCAGGTGTGGTGGCCCTGTCTTGAAAGGAAGGTTTGAGGTGTGTAGAGAAGAGCTGCAGAAGTGATCTGATGGCTGGAGAAAGCATCTTGAGGTGAGAAGTATAAAAGTGCTGTTGTTTTTTGTCTAAAAAATGGCATTTTCAGAGCTAACAAAATGTGATTCAGGCATGGGTGGGTTTGTATCTAATGAAGAAGAGAAAAACAGTAGTAAGAAACCAGCATACAAACTTGTGGGAAATGCAGCTTCCTAGGTGTGCATATTCTATGGGCTGCTCTTTCTCCCAGATGAGATGCCACCTCCTTCACTGCTGAGGTTTGATGAGCTTGTGGTGACTACAAAGTAGATCTAGATGCCCATTGTCCAGAGGGGTTGATCTGGTTGCCCTACAGCAAAGATGTCCATCCAGGACATGTTCAGATCCAGTGGGAGTTATTCTACCTGCTTCCTCACCATCGTTGCCCCCATTCCCACTCAATGCCATGCATGAAGAAGGCCCCTTTCTCCTGCCAGCCAGGTTAGTGACTCTGCAGGTGTACATCTGTTGTGTTGTTGGGTCAGTAACCTTTATGATTGAGGAAATCCTGGTGCCAAGCCTCTCGGGTGCCCTCGCCTGTCATTATTCTAGCAACTCCCTTCATTTGTATGTGCTTACTCTGTTTTCCAGCCTTTATGTACAAGCACTAGGCAGTGGTGAAGGGGGTCCATCATGCTTTTGGTGGGTTTGCCCATGTTTCCTTTTCATCATCTTGGCTTTGGGGGCTAAATGGGTAATTCTGCTGATCTCCTTTGTAAGAAGACTGTGCAAGAAATGAGGATGTAGATGGATGTCAGCAGTCATTTTCACCACTTTAGCTGTATTTATTAGACATCAGCATTAAACAGCACATGGGAAAAAGAATGGCCATGCCAGGGAAAATGAGAGTTTTTCATTTTCATGTTGAAATGTCAATGGCTAAGGGCACCAATGAATGGCACAGCTTACTGCATCTTCACAAGCTTCTGAGTGTGTCAGCCTTGGTGATTGTCCCTATGTGCTTTGTACTCAAAGCAAATGCCAAAAAAATGCTGACCTAGTTTGAGCACCTTCCACTGTGGGCTATGTGTTATTTTGCATTTGCAACAGGCTAAGAGTGTTAGTGAAAGTTTCCCTGCCAAGGAAACTTCTCTTGGCAGGTCTTTCTGCTTGGCTGGATGAGCTCGGTCAGCTGAACACTGAGCCCCATTTTTAGCTGCATTTGCTGCCTGACTTTCTCAAAAGATGGTGACATACACAAACAGATGACCAAGGAGGTGCTTATTTCTTGTCTTTTGTTATGCTTTGCTTGTACCTGATGGATCAGTTCTAGGATCATGTTTCCTTAAATTTCCAGGAGTCAGAGCTTTGCTGCTGCTACAGCTCACAAACAAAGCTTTTGCCTGTTACTGGGACTCAGGGAGAGATACAGAACCAGCTGTCTGAGAAGTGTAGCTCTCCTTAGCAGTACCTTCACCTATAGACCTGTACTCATGTGGATAGCACATCTGAGACAGCTGTGCAAGCCATGATGTTGTTGGAGCCTGTGGGCATTACTGGTGTGCCACAACTGTGTCATGGTCAGCTGAAGAAAATAAGGCTGTATCCTCACTAGTGTGAGCAAGCGTAAGTATTGATCCCACCTGACTAGGCTGGCAGCATTCAGCCTAGCTGGCCTTTTTGAAGGGCATCTTATACGTGTATGAATCTGTGATAAAAAGTGGCTTTACCATGAGAACTGAAGGACCCAGACAGTGCTGAGAAAAGAGGGTACAGGTTGCCTCTGGCTTTTTTTACCTTGTCTGGGACCTTCACCCACACACCTTCTCTACCCATGGCCCAAGACCCCATTTAAGCTCTCACCTGGGTCTTCTGTCACTGTCTAATCTGCATTAGATATGTCTTTATCTCCATCCCTGGCTGCTGCATGGACCTTGGACCTGCCTTGTAGCTTTGTTGCTAGCTTCTTCTCCATCTGCAGACTGGGCTCTCCGGAGGGACCCTGGTTGCAGTTCATCCCCTCACTGTGTCTGGGGCTGTTCTTGGATTTACCTGCCATGCTGAGACCCTATGGAACTTACTTCTCACCCTATGTCTTACTGGTGAGAGCAAAGGCAGGATTGGAGTCTCCCCAACTCCTGGCTCATCCTTTCCCATGTTGTTCTCTCAGACGTGGCCTTGCAGGGTCTCTGAGATTCTTGAAGATCTATAGTGCTATAGTAGCACTCCTGACATGTATGAATGCTTCCCTCCACACAGTCTAAATTTCAGTTTGCTGCAATTATGAAAGCAAATGTCCATGTGAGGATCCAGGTCACCCTGCTCAGTGCTTTTGCCAATGTCCATGTGCTTGGGATGTACAATATTGTTTAGCCTAAGGCATGGAGACCTCTTAGTATGTGCTTGAAGATGCTAGCTTGTTTGTATTCATCATTGACATGCGATGCCTTAGAATCACAGTAGTGTGAATCCCTCAGGAGATCAAATTTACTGATCAAACACACATCCCATTTTGAATCTTGGTGTTTCAACTCTTGATGATGATACCAGGGAGGTCAGACTTCAGACCCCTTTTCTTATGGGATACAACAGCGATCTGGAGATCAGTTGTGCTGGGTTGAGCATGGAAGTGTCCTAAGTCACTGTGGATGATACTGGGCTTCTCCAGAACTTGTCTTATACCTTTGGTGGTGGCCTGCTGATGAGAAACTGATAGGGCTGGTTTTTCTCTCCAGGCTGGGTCCCAGGCTTGGCAAAGAGAGTCGAGGAGAACTCTTGGTGCCCACCTGGTTTGAGTGAGAAGAGTATCCAACTGGCAGGCTCCACAGTGCAAATCCTTTTCAAGCATCTCCTTGCTGTCCCCTTCTGACACAGGGCACAGCTCAGTATGTGTGATAGTGGGCTCTGGGGCAGGACTGGGTGCTCAAGATCACACTTGCTAAAGCCTCTCCTGCTTTGTCACTTATTTGCATACTTGCTCAACCCTTGTCAGCTGGTAGGCTCCTACTGTAGGATTTCACAAGAGGTAGGAAAAGGAGAAGCTCAACTGCTTGTCTCCATGGTGAACTGGTGCATGAGTGTTGGGGTGTGTGCTGGGTGCTATTTCTGACCTTTCTGGAGGCATATGTATGTGCACAGGACTGATGCTGGAGAAACCTTGCTTTCAGCTGAAGAAAAGTCACCAGTGACTCATGATGTCCTGCTTGCTGGAAGGCACTGTTGCCACTTCCCCACCAGCTGAGAAACATCATACCTGGTGTCATGCCACCTCCATGCCTCTTCTAAGCACCACAGGTGATCTGGCTCTTGATGGGCTAAGGTCATTATTATCAAGCAAAGGCATCTCCTCCCTGTGCTTTTCTCCTGGCCCATGTCTGCAGGCAGGTAGGGCTGAAGCTGGCTCTTGCCACTCACCTGGAAAACATGTCCCCTGGCTGTTCACAGCAACAGCATATAGAGGACACTGTGTGGCAACATCACTTTATCCTTCCCATCTCAGCCTGGGGAATGGCAGGGTGGGGAACCAAAATGAGTTTAAAACAAAATCTAGATGTGTAAAAAATTACTATGTGGGCAGATGGGAACCAATATGAGTCCTAAGGAGTCAAACTTTCTCCCTGAGAGGCTCTTCTGATGGTAGTATGGGCATGTACTCAGCAGCAGGGTGATCCCATAGACAAGCCAAACCCAGCAGGATCCCCCCTGTCCTCCTGTGGAGTACAGGTACCACAAAGAGCTCTTTGTCCCAGCTGCAGAAGAATCTGGGACTCAGGCATAGCCAGGGAATTGATTTCGTGTCAATTACTCAAATGTAAGTGCTAGCAAGAAAAAAGTGGTTTCAGGTGAAGCAGTGATGTTTCTCTCCCTCATCCCAGGTGAAGTCTGTACAGGTGAGCAGTTGTTTTCTTCTCTCATTGTGGGGCCAAGAAGGCAAGCCCTGACATTCCTGTAGTGTCAGAAGTGGCTAGGAGTGGCTTAAAACCTGTGACATTAACATCAGTGAAGCCTGAACCCCCTGTGTTCCCCGTAACATCACCCACCCTTAACTGTGAGCTTAGTGCTGTCACCCTCAAAGGCACACTGTGCCCAAGCATCTTGCTTTTGCTAGTGATGAAGACATCATGGACCACTTCTCTCAACATCTTCAACCCTCTGTCATCTTGGCAGAGGGGAAAAGAAATGCTACTCTCTACCACATGGCAGCTGTGTTGGCTGCAGGGCTGGAGGGCACCTGTGTTTGCTCTGTAACTGTTGTAGTCGTGGTGCAAGGTGAGCTGTGCCCAGGACCCTTTCCAAGCAGCTGCCTCTGTGTACCGAAGGCCAAAAGCACAGTGATTTTTTTTCTGCACAGGAGCTTCAGGAGGCTTTTGTGGCTAGTGAGGCTGGCGTTAGCCAACTGAGCTAGATGAAGTCACCCCTACTGATGAGCAAGAGGCCAGAGAACAGCGTGTCTGGGCTTTTTGGGTGTCTTTAGTTTGCAAACACAGCCACTTCAGCTGTAAGCATCTCTGCTCCAAAGGAGAGGGGGCACCAGAGCCATTTGAAAAGATGCTCTTGGCACGATGTGTTTGTTGCAGCTTGCAGGTGAAGCTGGATCTACTGAGCTCCGGACATGCAGAGGTGTATTTTGGGTAACTTGGGGGTCACAGAACTGGTATTAGAAGGGATATTTGGGAGCTCTTCAGGAACAAGATCCCCTAAAGAAGAGTAGTAGCCCATAAATGAAATTAGCTTTGGGCCTCTGAACATGGCTTGTCTGCATGGGTAGTCTAATTACACTGACCTCTCTTGTTAAAAATCGTGGAACTTGTTGAGTATGGATTTTTAGTTCTCTGTTTTTCTTCCCTGAATAGTAGGTCTTTTCACTGCTTTCTCTGTTAGCCAGATACCATTAGTTAGGAAATGTTTTTCACATTCAATATGACACTTTGTCTGTCTCCTTCACACCCCAGGTGGCTCAGTGGAAATGATTTCTTCTGTGAAATGTTGAGAGAATAACAAAAGGTAATGTTTCCATGGCTCTGATGTGGCTTTTGTCCAGATGGCTTGCTCAAAAACTCATCCACAAAACTGGCTCTGGGATATCAGTTTGATAGAAAGTTGGAGAATGGGCAACAGACTTTGTGCTCTGTGACATTTTTAACCTGTTCTCTCCCAAATATAGAGCAAATGCTCTCAGCAGACGCTTGTGCTGGGAAAGTAAGAAGCAGTTCAAATATTAAAGGAAAAGGAGCGCAAATACTCTCAGAAAAATCTCGTTTTGACCCCTTAGTTAGCACCTCTAATGGGGCTCAAGAAAACCCAAAGCCTGCTCTCACTGTGGGCAGCAGTTGCTGTAGAGAAACCCATTCTGCAGCACAGGAAGGTGGAGCTGGTTATTCAACCCACCAAGAAGACGCCATTGGGGTCCATTGTACCTGGAGCTGCTTTGAGGCAGCCAGCAGAGTTTGTGCACACTGGAACAGGCTGATGTGTGGGCAGCACTCACAGAAAAAAGGGTTGGTCTGTGGTTGGGGCTCTTGGAATAGGATTTGCCAGGGTAGAGCCACAGCTGCTGTAAGACACTTTTTTCCTCCTCATCACAAAGTTCAGCAGCTCAGTACTGACTGCAGAGCTCATTTCCCCAGTAGCAGGGGGAAAGCAGAAGGGAAAATACCTGATGGCTTTTCAGACCCTCCACTGAGACTGTGGTGCTGAAAATTAGAAAAAAACACAACATCCTCTGTCTATCAACAGAGTCAATTTGATCAGGAAATAGTGAGAGTGAGGAGTGAGTGAGAAATTAAACACTGGCCCCAAACTGACATGTGTTGGTCACATTTCAGACAAACACCTCATTTGACACTGAGTGCACTGAAGTTAGTCTGGTTTTCCTCAGAGGGAAAAAGCACTCAGTGTTTCACTGTGTCTGGAACTAGGAGATGAGAAAGGAAGATGACAACATTGCTTCCCCATATGTTGGTTATCTGGACAGCTTCTAGCAGGCAGTGATGCTCACGGTGCTGCACAGAGACAGGATGAGGAGTTCAGGCATAGACCAAAGCTGTGGCTCAGGGATGTGGTCTCCAGCATCTCTGACCACCCCAGGGGCAATGCTTATGGTGGATGCTGGCATGGAAGGCAATTTTCTATCTAAAGCAATACTGTGCACCAAAGTGACTTCCTTGGAAATGAGATGGCCTCTGAGCCTGCACTGCAAGCTTTCTGCCAGCCTTAATGTTATTTTTCTTATTTTTTTAAAGGGGATCGAAGAAATCTTTAGCACTTTGTCCCTCAAGCACTTGAAAAGAAAGGTGCTTTCTGAGCACTTCTGAGAGGAGACCTGTGAACGGTGTTCAGTGAGCATCCTCTCCCCTCCTGGTGCCAGTGCAGCCATGCTGACCTGGCTGAGATGACGACCAGGGATCAGCCCCAAGGATGGCTCCTGCCAGCGAACCCAGTGAGCAATTGCAATGCTGGTGTCTGCTGCTCCATGCTGGTGCTGCCCAAAGCACACAAAGCCCACACAGGAGTTGTGGCAGCCCTTGGGGGCTTTCAATACCTGGGACGGGAGACAAAGACAGCAAAGGGTCTTGCACAGGGATGGAGTCCCAAATACCCCTGAAGTCACAAAACGTTTCTCAGAGACAGCTTTTCATCCGTGTTTGGTACCCACTGCTCCACTGCTGGGCCAGGCAATGGCCCATGGGAGGCACTGTCCATCACCTCAGGTAATGCCTCTAAGCACTTCTGTTGTTCAAGCACCTTTGAAACTTTCATATGGTGCCAAAGTGCCTTCTGCAACTGGAATAGGACAATTAAAAAGTCTGCTTTAGCCAAAAGAGACATACAGGCTGGACCCGGGTTTTTCATTTTTATTTTTTTCAAATTTTATTATTTTATCAGTGAAGTCACTAAGGTCTTTAGGGAACATCTGTCCTTGGGAAGCTGCTGTGTGATGGGAGCTGAAACTAGCCCACAAACTGCAGGCATAAGCAGAACATTGCTCTACTGATATTTGGGTTGCTTTTTCCTGGGCCTGACCATCACCATCCTTCTGTGCTTCCTCCTCTTTTGGGGTAGGATGCTGCCTGTGAGCAATCCCCAAGCAGGCGCCCCATGGCAAAAGCTGGTTTGCATGCTGGTGTACTCTGAAGAGAAGAGCCTCAGGGAGAGAAAGTACAACGGGTCTCTTTGCTCATATCCTTTGGGAAACACCCTTGGTCTCCTCTCTTGGAGTGTGGGACTGAGACAGAGGGCTGCTCTTGGCTGCAAACCTCTGGGCTGTGCATGACTTTCCCTGTTGGTGATTGCTCGGATGTGCTTGCTATTCAGTTGCTGCATTTGTTGAATGCTGGGTGCAGGGAGCCTGAGATGGGACTTGTTTGGTGGCTCTTGCCTCTGTAGTGGACAGGCAGTGAGTAGAAGGTGATGCTGTGATCCTTCCAGCTCCTGTGTCTTTACTGATCTTCAGAAAGGTGACATGGTATGGTCAGCAGGAGGAGCTGTACAAGTGTTAGTAATGGATGAATTCTTGTAAGGAAAAGCGGTCCCGGGTACCTGGGTCTGAGTAAAACCTGCCTCTCCCCAGTGCTGAGCTACTGCTCTCACTCCTTGCAGCCTTGTATGTGTAACCTGAAAGATTTCCACAGGGGGTCAGCATCTCACAGGGATGCAGGACTAGGCTGGACACAAAAGGAAAGCTGGTTTCTTATCGTTCCCACACACAAGGTAGAGCCAGGCATCTGCCATAATCCTGCCTCCTATCCCAGCAAGTACGTGGCTATTTCCTTACAGGTGTCTTTGGGAGAAAGGTCTGACACAGCCTGTTTGGTGGTTTTCTTCGCTTTGAACACTCAGGCAGAAGGGCACCAAACACTGCCTCAGCCAGGCTCTCAAAATCCTGGTTGTCCTGAACAGTTTCTCCCCTGCAGGTTTAGCACTCATTTTTGCAGCTCATTGCCTGGATGTTCCCATTGCCAATAGATACCCTTCAACATCTTGTTTACAGGTGGTCCTTAAACTGAAGGAAATCATTCTAATTTCACCTCATCTTCTTGTCTTACTTCCAAGGATAGTTAAGTTGATTGTGCAAGTGCGAAGAGCAAACCTAAATATATCTGCCCCTCTGTGGAGAAGGGCATTTATCATGTTCCTTGAGATCAAGATACTTCTTGAGTTGTCAGTGGTTCTCAGTTTTCTCCTTGTCTTTGGAGGAACATTGATGTGAACATGCTTGTCCTCCACAGCTGATGCTATGTGTGCCAAAAAATGTGCTCTGCATTTGTAACCTGGAGCTTAACACCCAGTAGCCCTCGATAATTCATATTCTGTTGTGAACACATTCTTGTTCATCCACTCAGACTGGAGCAAGGAGGAAACACCTCCCCACGAATGTCCAAGAACACGCAATCAGCGACGCTTGAGAGACGTGGCTTACCTGAGGAACACCAAATGCCAATGCAGACACCACACTCCTCCTCAGGCATTCAATAAGACTGCAGAAGCAGCCCAGGAGCAAACAGGATGTCTTTGTTACATCAAAACCTCTCAAGTGACTTCAGTAGCACCTATGGCCATTACAGCATCTGAAGTCTGCTCTAAGCAAAAGGCTGTGTGCCATGAGCTGCTGGTGTTATGCTTATGATGTGGCCAGACCAGACAGAGAGGTGGGGGACAGAGCAGGGAAGAGCCTTGTCCTGCACCTCCTTGCTGCTCTGAGGTGGAGATGTCTGTACACCCATTTCTTTTCGTACTGGGTTGTTGACTGTAAATGGATTTGGATATTAGTTTTGCTTCCTGGTTTTGGTTCATTTTGCAATAGGAAATGCCTTTTGTTAGATAGCCCAGATATGACATAAATAGTTGCAGAGCTTTGATCGTGCCTCTGCAAGCACAGGTCATGAGGCTGTGTAAGCAAGTGTGAGAATTGGGATACTGGAATAAGTGCATCCTCAGCCATGGATCTTTCACTATCCACTGTCTGGCTGGTGCTTAGATAAGCAATGAAACGCTAAGAATGACAGATTGCATTTTATACATTACATAGCATAACATAACATAACACAACACAACATAACATAACACAACATAACATAACGTAACATAGCATAACATAACATAGCATAGCATAACATAACATAACTTTTGCATGTATTTTTTTTTCAGATTTTATACAGATACCGACAGAAATGTTTGTGGGGAAGAGCTTTGTGCTTTCCTGAGTTCTGCTAAAACTGTTGCATCAGAGACACCCCATTGTGATTAGCTCCTTAGGAAAACTAGGTTCTTGCATAAGAAAATATTCCCTTCTGTTGGTGAAATAGTTGTCTGCTTTTCAGTATGTTGCCCTAAGAAAAGAGGCACAAACTGGATGTTTCTCCAGCGTGATCAATAAGCAGCAGGAGTTAAAATATACTAAAGGCAGACTAAATTAATTTAGTGATTCTTCAGATCTCTCCCCTAAATGAAATGCAGTTTATTAAGCTTTTGGAAAACTTTCCATCTCTTTCTCAGGAATAGATGCTAACGTGTCTCTGCATTGCTGGTAAATGCTGGAGCTGTTAAATACCAGCCTCTTGTACAGGCAGACCCTGCAGGCATTGACTCTGGTGGCATGTAATCCCAGCAAATATACACCAAGTGGGAAACTGTCTGTATGCTCCCCCAAATATGTTTCAGGGCCACGTGCAAAGCCAGCAAAAGTTATATGCACGCTTCTGAAATTAGCGGTAAATGTCCTCTCCCCTAGGAAATTATTGCCTGAAAATTTGATGAGATCTGGAGCATTCAATTTGTGTAAATATCTGGGATTGTCCCACGGATTATTAAAACAAAACAACACGAGTCTTAGTCCTGGACCCCTTGGGCTATTAACTTGCATAAATGTTGTTTGCTTCAGAATTGAAATTAGCTCTCTTAATTGCATCAGCATAAAGCAAATGTCTTGTTTTCTACAAAACTTTTTCTGAAGGTATGTTGAAATTAAATGGCTTACAGCTCCAGCAGATACAAAATTCTATGCTGTGGCAATGCAAATGCTGTGATTTATGGTGTAACTGGGATCATTGTGAAGAAAAAATAAAACCAGGGTCATTTTTTTTTCGTTTTCTGCTTACTTTCTTGCTCCTAGGGTATTGTGCCATCAGCTAAGAGCTTATATCTTCCCTATGAAAGAGCTCTGTTTGAGGTGACACTGGGGAAACTGCAAATTGTATTCTATCAAATCGAAAAGGTTGCAAAGGTACGAAAACTGATTTGGAGCACTTGGCTTCAAGTCCTGGGGATGGGCCTGTCTGCGTCCAGGTCAGACATGGCTAAATTCCTTGTTTTCTGCCAACAGTCAGACAGAGTTTAATGAGACAGTATGTGAATGAACACAAGATCTTGAATAAGGGACATGGGCCTCTTGGTAGTACGACACAGCATTGGCTGTGATGCTACCAGGGCAGTGTCTGGGAGAGCCAGGACATGCCCTCTGATCCCTCCTGTGGTCATGTGGGAGAAGTATGTGCATTTTTGGAGACCCCCAGAGAGCTCTGCCACAAGTTTGTGCTGTCTTCCACATCTGAGCTGAAAGGCAACATCACTTACTCCCCTTG
This sequence comes from Florisuga fusca, assembly GCA_038090715.1. Classification (NCBI taxonomy): domain Eukaryota; kingdom Metazoa; phylum Chordata; class Aves; order Apodiformes; family Trochilidae; genus Florisuga; species Florisuga fusca. The sequence continues at coordinate 3,680,640 of JAAWXA010000022.1, forward strand.
AAGCAAAATAGCTACTTCAATACCTACTGACAGGTTACACTGAGGTCTGTCTTGCCATCAGCTGCATCTCAGCCTGAGGTTACTGGGCTTGGGAAGAAAGCTTCAAGATGAGACAGGCTGGTGATTATTTCAGCTGCTCTTTGATTTCAGAAGAAAATAATACAGTGAGACTGAAGGAAACATTCTCATTTCTGTGCTTAGTTACCAGGTTTATTTTGTGCCTGATATGAGCGACTTCTCCTGCTTAAGACCCATATGCCTCAACACTTGGGCAAAGCTAATGCTGTCCTCTGAGGCCATTGCCAGAGCAGAGGCAAGGCATCTTCTCACACCCGTTTGAAGATCAAGACTGGCTCAGCAAATGAAGTTTTTTGTCCCCTTTTGGATCTGATTATAAGCTACAATTTTCTGTAGGATTTGAAGGTCTCAGACAACACTTAAATCACAAATTTGTGTTGATCTCATTGATAACTTGGCTTTAATCATATGTTTTGATCTAAATGAGTTTAATGTTATCGTAGGTCAGTTTTGGTGATAAATTCTACTCTTGTTATTATAAAGTACCATAAGAAGTGGGTAAGACTAGAATGCACCAAAACCAAATAATTCTGAGTGTGAAGGATTTATAAAGATGGCTTCTGGTTACTTGGCTCTCCTAAGCTCTTGCGATCATCTTGCACAGCAGACCCCAAAACAGGCACCAGTGGTCTCCAAGGCAGAAACCTTTTCTGTATTTAAAATAACACCTCATCTGGGGCGGGATTACAGATGGTACCTTATGTGAGGTTTTGCTTTGCAGAATGCTCCCAGACACCTTGATGAGTGACTTTCTGACTCTGCTGATGGCTTTCCAGGTGATTCTGGGCAAGCTGCTTCATCTTTCTGTGCCTTGATTTCCCTAGACAGGAAAATGGTGATAATAGCAAGATGTTTCCCTGCCCCCCC